>JAVFBX010239297.1:0-10490 GCA_034783855.1 Mopalia kennerleyi | reverse complement strand
TGACTCACTCATATACCTGAGGGTCGACAGACGGACTCGATCCTGTGAACGGTAAATCGAAGTAAGCGTTAGAAAGCGTTAGAAAGCGCGCTCGCTAACCACTACGCCACGGCCACAGGCCGCTCCAGTTCGAAGCAAACCAGAATGTCAGAGGGCTAAAACAATTGAAATCAAGATGAACAAAGAGAAGAAAAGAAGAAAAATAAATTAATCATTTGTTATCCGCTTTGTTTAATGTGAAATTTCAAGCTGCCAGGCCAAAATCATAGCATATTTAACACTGGTTTGATTTTCAACACCAAAAACCCCAAAATATTACTGTTTATGCACCGAACACCACACTTAGAATGGACGTATAAATAAAAACTTACAAACTTTAATAGAGAAAATTAAAGTCACCGCCAAAAGTAAACATTTCAGCCCAAATGATCTCCTTTGCATTTCTTCTACATTTTTTTTTATCAAAACCATTCCTTTTTTGTTAATTAACTACCATAATTGATTAAAATCTGTGCAACCTAATGAGAGTACCCAAACTTGACAGAACCAATATCTTCAATTTAAGAATTGAAAGATCTATTTTCGACACCAACTTTAAAATAAGCATCTAAAAAAATCACTGCAAAAATTCCCAGGAGTTTTAAATGTAAAAGCAGTATTCAAGAGACCAGTTCAATCTAACAAAGTATTATTTATAACAAAAATATACTTAAACAAGATGGAGAAGATATGGTTTCCAATTCCTGTGTTTTACCGGGGAGTTAACAGATGATTTGTTTGGTTGATACGGATTGAACTTCATACTCAGCCTTAAAACAAGTTGGAAATGACCAACAAACTTATCTTACAATGGTTTGTTTGTTTGATTGGGGTTCATCGTCGTACTCAAGGGTACATGCATATCACTTATATGACGACAGATTTTTCACTTCACACTGTTCATTGCCCTATTATGGTGGAAAACTGGGAGGAAACCTCGTAAAAAACCACCCCCACGATTGCCGGAGCCACATCTTGTGACTCACTCATATACCTGAGGGTTGACAGATGGACTCGATCCCGTGAACAGAACATCGAAGTAGGCGTTAGAAAGCGCACCTGCTAACCATAACGCCACGGCCACAGGCTAAATGCATTAGAAGCTGATGACCTCCATCTTTTTAATGTTAGACTAAAGAGACCTAATTATCTCCCTTGGTCGTTTTTATCCATGCAAAAAGCTCTTCATATAAACCCTAGAGTAAATTAATCAGTGAATACAACAACACCATGGTTGTTTCATTCACTTGTTGGTCTAACTGGTGAAATAGACATGAACATGTTGCGTCAAAATAAAACTAGATGTTGGAATCCATAGAAGTGACAGGTCATGACCTCTCTAAGCATCCATTTTGTTTATTGTTGCCATAGCATCCAGGTCCTTCAGTACTTTATTGTACAGTTCATCCTGATCATGTGTCCCATCCAAATATACTGAAAACAAAAAACATACATTCCTAAAGATAGATGGCTGGACAAATATTTGAGAGAAAATATTTGGTCAAATAGGATTGTACAATCAGTAGACTGCATTGTAGTCCATTGCATCCAGGAGCCAGATTGATGGACGAAGGTAAGTGCCATACTGTAAGTAAACAATGAGGTTTATGTTGAATTGTTTGCTGGATTAGTGTTTAACGTCGTACCCAATGGTACAGTTCCTTGTCTAATTATAATGGGGTTTGTTTGATTGAGGTTTAACGTCGTACCTAATGGTATGACGTGATTGAGGTTGACGCTGAACGAAGACACCCACCATGATAAAAGACAGCAGTACACAATAAATAGATTGTTTGTTTGATTGGGGTTAACATTGTACTCAAGGGCATTTCACTTATATGATGACGGATTGAGATGGAAAACTGAGAGGAAACCTTGTATAAAAACACCCCTTATAATTAGGGGACCGACAGATTTTTCACTGAATGTCTCAACTGAATTTAACAACATTACAAGAAAATACGTTTACAAGCATAACAGTTTATTTAGGGTTTAGTTGATGGTGTGGAGTTTTAAGTGCCAGAAAGTTCTATCGTATGCCTGCTGCTCTATTTGAATGCTTTCAAAATGTACAGGTGTTACCGATGTTTCTCTGTGGTTTCATGTCTTCGCTGTGTTTTTCATACATGGGCCAGACAAATTTCTCAAAGTAACCAGGACAGTCTGCAGGAACGTAAGTCCTAGTGCTGAAAACAAAACCAAGATTTCTCTTAATGTTTGTCTACGGTTTGCCACTCATAAATCAGCATTGTGGGTAATTAGTGGAAAATAAAAATGGAAACACGATCTTTTTATTCATCTGACACTTTCCATTGAATATTTCACGGTGTGTACTTTAGTTGATTATCGATAGGTGTTTTATGCCATGATAAGGATATATTACTTATATAATGGCAGAATATGCCAACACAATTGACATTAGTACATCCATAAAATCAACCATGTTTAAAGCATCTAAACCTGCCAACATAGTTGTTTGAGTGGTTGATTGATGGATTGGTATTTTACTTATTTGACAGCTGTGTATTCAAACAATAATTGACACTAGCACAACCAAGTTGTGAAAGATATTCATAATATTGGAAATTTAATCTTCTCCACGCAAAACTGCCCTTAGCAAGAGGGCTGTGTATTTTGGTTAAGCTATAGTTACCTCCTCCTTCGTTGTGCCTCTTCTTTGTCTAAGGTAATAAAGTACTGCTTGGTCCACATATTCTGGAATGGTCTTTGTTAAAGACAATGGTTATAAACGTGTTAAATGCAGCTACAATGGCTATTCATATCCATTTCACCTAATGACAGAGTAGAGTATCTAATGCGGGGGACACACAGGCGATTATAATCGCCCGATCGTGGCGATTCTACCAGTCGCCGAAGTAATCGCCACGTGTGTTCAGGCCAGCGACGGCGATTATGATCGCCCGTGTGTCCCCCGCATAAGACAAACTTGATACATATTTACATGAGAAAAGATTTGTTCGTGTGTTTGTTTGATTGGGATATTACCACAAATGTAGGGTGATTTCACTCATAAAACGTCATGCAAGGCCAATGGGTGATGGAAAATCACAGGAAGAAAAACACACTACAGACAACAAACTGTGTCCAGTTGTTCAATGCTCCATTAGCCTAACAGCTCGTTGGATGAATTTGTGTCACAAAGAAATGGACGTCACGTCCTAATAGAAATCCATTGTAACGTAACGTCAACTAACTTAACAGATCTTTGAGCAACCAGTCCCAGATCAGCTCTGTGTTGCCCCTTAGCTCTTAGAGCACCTGGGCAACATGGTAACGGTCCGGCTCAGCCACATGCTGTATTTGTGATGATGCAGTCTGGAAATCAATCCAAATTTTGTTTAGGAAAATTTACCTTTTTTGCCAATTGTTGAAATATTATAGCATCTAAACAGACAGACTACTTGATACAAAGCCCAGAGACATTTCATTGTATGGAAGGTTTATTGATATATTCGTGCTTATCACCATGCTTAAGGATATTTTACTCAGGCCTTATTGTTTCAAAATTTTGCATAACCGATCTACCGTTCGAGTGAATTTAAACCCGAGCAACCTATCCTACGTACGGTTACGTAAAATGGATTTGTGCAAAGGGTTGTTCTCATACATCGGTTACATAAATATACAGTGTAATTACGCTATAACGCACCACTTTAACGGTTATAGCTGGCACCAATCCATGTTTTAACGATTTTAATCAAATGTCATTCACATAGAAGTCTTTATTACCAGTAGACCAACCTATGAATGCTCCGTGGGTGGGTTAAACAAGGTGCGACTGTCATAATAAAGTGTTGTTGTAGCAGCATCATGTGGTTATCTAAGTGTTTTCATCAAGACAAAGAGTTGATCCGTTCATTATCAGGGCAAATCAAGACACATGGGGTGCAGTTCATGTAGACTTTTTACAAGAGTTATCCAAATTAAGTCAACGCTGTCAACAGCAGGAGCTAAGATAGAGCTAAAGATTGTTTGTTTGTTTAATTGGGGTTTAACGTCGTACTCAAGGCTACTTCACTTATATGATGACGGATTGTTAACTTCATACTGTTCCTTGCCCTATTATGGTGGAAAACCGAGAGGAAACCTCGTAAAAACCACCCTCGCAATTGCCGGAGCCACATCTTGTGACTCACTCATATACCTGAAGGACTCAATCCCAGGAACAGTACATCGAAGTAGGCGTTAGAAAGAGCACTCGATAACCACTACGCCACAGCCATGGGCACACCACGAAATGAGACCATAAAGTTAAATGGTGCTTTTGATTGAGCCAGAGCCGTAACCTGAACGACCAATCGCTAAAAAATAAGGCCTGTTTGCTTATATGACTGTTGAGCATTCGAATAATAATTTACACTAGCACAACAATAAACTGTGAAAATTTGTGATAATCTTGGAAAGTCAATCTCCATTGTTAAGTAAACACAGCATTGCCTCTATCCAAAGTGAAACCAACAGACCGTAGCATGAGGGCCCATTTTATGGATGATTTTATAAGTAAATGTTTATTAGTTTTTAACTGTGTAATAGAAAGTTTACCTGTAATTGAAAATAATAAATCCTTCCACAAATATAAAGGCTGGAGACTGACAGTGGTTTTTTTGTAGGTCATTTTCTTTCTCTTCAATAAATTTATTCAAATCCACCAACATGTCCTCCATGTTTAAAGCATCTAAACCTGCCAAGAGAACAGTTAGATTGGAATTTAACGACGTGAAAGTCAAACTAAAATTTTCTATTGACTATAACATTAACTTTTATTAGGAATAGTTGCTACCTTTTCACTAGTTGTGAAAATATAATGGTATCTATATAACCCCCCATTAGGGAGCTGGTTGGTCGGTCCTGCAGAATACTCTCTCGGCTTCCTCGGTCGATCGTAAGAGGCGAGAAAAGAGGAGGAGCTTTCTGTTGCTCTGGTGTTCTCAGATTGAAAGGGAAACAGGAAGCTGATCTGTTCGTACGTTTTATTTTTGTCTCCGTCGTCATATAAGCGAAATACCCTTGAGTACGAGTTAAACACCAATCAAACATAGAAACAAGCAAACATATGGAGCGAAGTCAAGTTTTCTACCTGTGTTGCACTTTTACAGGATGTTGTTGTTGTTTAGGATGTAATTGTACCCCAGATGATGTTGTTGTTGTTTAGGTACCCAAGATGTTATTGTTGTTGTTTAGGTTGTGATTGTACCATGTGGTATAACCGCCAGTCTGTCTGAGGACAGTAAGAAGGAGCTGATGGAGAAGTGTAGCAGTGTGAAAGGGAAGTTGTCTGCAGAAGGTGTCCGTGTTCGGGCTGATATTCGTGATAATTATTCTCCGGGATGGAAGTTTAACCACTGGGAACTCAAGGTAGCTGTCAAGACAAAACTAAAACACAGTATGACTTTTAACCCAAACCAAACAGAAGCTCTTGTAAACCCTTGTTTTTACTTCTATCTTCGTATCTTTAAATATTAAGTGTGCCCTCAACCGTGACTTAGTGGTAGCTCCAGTTCACTGTTCACAGGATCGAGTTCGTCTGTCGACCATCAGGTATATGAGTAAGTCCCACGCTGTGGCTCCAACAATCGTGGGGGTGGTTTTTAAGATGTTTCCTCACGGTTTTCCACCGTAATTAGACAAGAAACAGTGTGAAGTGGACAATTCGTCGTCATATAAGTGAAATACATTTGAGTATGACGTTAAACGTCAATAAAACAAACAAACAATCCTGTTGCCCTGGTGCTCTCAGGGCTATGGGGCTACATGTGAAAATTAAGATTATTAGATACTGATCGTGGTTGTATTTCTCAGGGTGTTCCTCTGAGGTTGGAACTAGGGCCTCGTGATCTCAAACAGAATCAAGTGGTTATTGTAAGACGAGACACTGGAGTTAAGGAAACACACAGCCTGGAAACTCTACCCGATAAACTACCACAGCTCCTAGAAAATGTGCAAAAAGATTTATATACCAAGTAAGTTAAAAAAGGAGGGCAGTTGGGAGAGGGAGATTGTGTTGCCCTGGGCACACTTTCAAGAAACTTTGTACGAATATTTGTTATCGTAAATGATGTCGCCTTGATACGAAGTTTCGTGCAAGTGTGCCCTGGGTCTCTCAAAGTTGATCTGTTGACACATGCGTCCTGTGATGTGCCCATTGGACGGGCACACCTTCATATGAGTGAAATAATATTAAGTATGGTGTAAAAGTCCAATTATACAGTCGTATTTAGAACAGTTTTTTAGTTTTAATCCAAACTTTATATGGTGGTGGTGGGAGAGCGGGGGTGGAGCTTCTTGTCGCCCTGGTGCTCTCTGAGCTAAAGGCGGCATGAAGCCGATAAGTTTGTAATGTCCATGTCCTTGCTCCATAGTTTTCCTGTTTTTGTCCTGTCTGTTGCCAGGGTTGTCAAGGGTAGGTTCCTCCACCCATTGTGCTGGCACTGATGAAATGACCTTAAATACGACATTAAACGCCAATCAAACAAACAAAACAAATGTAAATGTATTTCGATCAGGTACTCTTTTATAGTGTGTTTTACCATAGCTATGTTTCTACAATGCATACCTAATTTGCATATTGCAATTAAAGGTTAAAGGACAGTGAGTATTTTTTGCAGGATATTTTGAGGACCATATTTTAGCAGACTTGATCAATACATATTGGTAAATCAGCCAGGGTACTTACCCGTGTAAACTGATGCAATTGTGGTGTTTTGGGGGGTTTTTTGCAAAGAAAAGAGCAAAATAGATTATGTGGAAATTAAAAAAAACCCTGCAAAAGTAGCAGACGAAATTTTTAATTTGTCCTTAATTTTCGCATATTTTGCACATGGCTCCTGCCGGAATATCAATTTACTATTCACGGGATCGAGTCCGTCTGTCGACCCTCAGGTATAAGAAGTCACTTGATGTAGCTTCGGCAAGCATGTGTGTGGTTTTTACAAGGTTTCCACCTGGTTTTCCACCTTAATGAGGCTAGGAACAGTGTGAAGTGGACACACCATCGTCATATAAGTGAAACACCTTTGAATAAGACGTTAAACCCCAATCAAACAAACACACCTATCTGAATATGATTATTAGATTTATAAGGATAAATAAATTGTTTATGGTCATGGTTCTTGCAGAGCTAAAGGAGAGTTGGACAATAATTTAGCCGTGTCTTTTGACTGGGGTGACTTTTGTAAGAAACTTGACGATCAGAAACTGATACAAGCTCCCTTCTGCGGTGATATCCCATGTGAAGAGACTATCAAGAAAGACAGTGCCAGGTGAGAATGAGGAAGATGGTAAAAATATTCAGAATTTAAAATCTGTTTAAAGAAAGAAAAACTTTCTTTTAACATTTAATATGGGATATTTCAAATTTGATTTTGCAGGGGTGGTTTTTACTAGTTTTCCTCTCGATTTTCCACCGCAATAAGGCAAGATGCCATGTTTAGTGGACAATCCGTTGTCATATAAGTGAAATATCCTAGAGGATGTGTTAAACCCAAAACAAACAAACAAATAAATCAAATTTGATGGTATGAATCTCAGGTAATATTGTGGATTTTAAAGCAAATTTATCAAAGTATTATTTATTGCACCATTAAAGTTGCACTTAACAAATATAAAGTAGAAAATTGATTTTTGTTTCATCTACCTGTCTGCTCAGTCAATTTACACCCCTGATTAATAAAATCAAACAGTGTTTTATGTGAATGAAATTGAAATCAACGCATATGCCTAAATTCAAAACATGATTAATGACAGTAATTAATACCTGTGTATGTTTTTACAGGGATGCAGTTGTTGAAGAAGGCGCCCCCGCCATGGGAGCTAAAAGTCTGTGTATTCCGTTCAAACAACCAAAGGAGCTCAAACCTGGAACTAAATGTGTGAACCCCAAATGTTCAAACCAAGCCAAATGTTTCGCCTTATTTGGCAGGAGTTATTAATAGCTGAACAGTCACATGGTCATCAAATGATCTGTGATTGGACAGCTGACATGTATTGATTGATATCTTTTCACTGGTCACATGACCATATGCAAATATCTCATTGGAAAGATCTCAAAAAAATATTACCTTGACTTGTTCTGAACAGGCAAGGTATATATCTGTGAATCTACAGTGTCGGGGTAAGGTTTTCATTGATTGGCATATCTAAGGGTGGGCAGGGCCACAGCTTTTCGTTATCTTACACCAAATACATTTAAATTTTGATTCGAGATTTGATATCTCTTATTTTTCAGAAAAGCTTTATAATTTATAAATGTATCTGTATGAGATAATTTACAACATTTCATATCAACTTTAATTGTACAAGATTTGTTCTCATTATTGTTAAAACAAGACAAAGGCTTTTTATGTTTGGTTATCTAGATAATCATAACTTAACAAATTCCGGCATAATATTTTAGTAGCCCATTAATGTTATTATTTAAATTTAAAATAAACAAATAAATTATTAGGCTGGCTTTTGTTATGGACTTCCTGTTGCCCTGGTACTCTAAGGGCTAAGGGGCAACAGGAAGTTGATATGTTTGTGGTGCCCCAGTATTGGGTCTTCTGGTTGTCCTGGCCGTGGCTTAGTGGTAGCATGTGCGCTTCCTAATCCTGTTTTGATGAACGGTTCACTGGATCAAATCCGCTTGTCAACCATCAGGTATATAAGGGAGTCACATGTTGTGGCTCCGGCAATCTTGGGGTGGTTTTTATGAGGTTTCCACCCGGTTTTCCACCGTGTTAAGACAAGGTGCAATGTGAAGTGGACAATCTGTCGTTATATAAGTGAAATACCCTTGAGTACGACGTTAAACCCCAATCAAACAAACAAACAATCTGGTTGTTCTGTTATGTCTTTGTTGCCAGTCAAGGTGGTTTCCTTTCACCACCAGACTGGTTTCCTTTCACCACCGGACTGGCTTGCGCCATATCAGTGATTTATTCTTAACCAGGGCTTTACACCCAAATCCAAAAAAAATAAAAAATTGATTAAGTTATAAACAGCTAATAGTGAAGCAACCATGACTGCATAGAAGTATATATTTATATATTAATAATGTTGTTAAAGTTTATCTGTTATTTAAATATGCAAAAGCTGTGTAAATAAATCCTGACAATCCTAATATTTAATTGAAGTGTATTTATTTCATGACAATCCTAATATTTAATTGAAGTGTATTTATTTCATGACAATCCTAATATTTACTGATAACCCTATTAAATATCCTAAAATTTAATCAAAGTGTATTTTATTTAAGAGGTAGATTTATCGTTACATTCAACACAATCACATCATTCCTTAATTTAATGTTTCCCAAACTCACAATTGTATACTAATGTGTATGTTAAACATCAATTACAGCAGAACAAATTATCGACACTTCCATGTTTCGTAGTTGTTTATTAAAAGTTTTAAATACGGTTTTGGAACAAAATCCTCGATATTGGAGATAGCTTTGTGTTGTTGTTGTTTGTTTTGTCCCCTGCCAGTGTCATGTTGCATTCAGGGGCCAAGTTTCTGCATTTCTTTGTTTTTGGTTAATTTATTTTTTGATTGTGTTCTTATGGTGGACTTAAGATTATTTTACTAATAAAACCATCTTTGGCATCACAATGAGAAGATGTATTAGATTGTTTCATTTGGTTTAGAGCCATACTGAAATTAACAAAACACACCCTTAATGCCACTAGCAACAAACGATGACAAGACCTGACTTTCACATGACACTAGAACAAAGACAATAACTGGTCTGGAGCCACTTTCACCAAATATTGTAGATCAGTTAAAATTTTGTAAAAATATTTTTACCTCTATAGTTAACATGAAGACATTTATTGTACAATATTGTTTTTTCATAGGTCATTTTGTGAAAGTGGCTCTGGTTTCTTTTTTATTGTTGCCCAAGAGCATCGAGAAGCTTACATGAACTCTCAATTGAAAGAGCAACAGGGCAAAAAACATCACACCCACAAGCTGCCAAAGTCAAACCAAAATATGTGTTTTATAACAGATGCAGAGGAGATTCTAAATTTGTTTGATTGATTGGGGTTTAACGTTGTACTCAATGGTCTTTCACTGATATGACAAAGATTGTCCACTTTACACTGTTCCTTGCCTTTTTGCGGTGGAAAACTGGGAGGGAACCGCGTAAAAACCACCCCCGCGCTGGCCGGAGCCACATCGTGAGACTCCCTCATACACCTGATGGTCGACAGACGGACTCGATCCTGTGAACAGTAGAGGAGATTCTAGGAAACGTGTTGAAGATCACTATGGTGTCACAAATTCTTCAAACCATAGTTAAAGGGCCGTGGCGTAGTGGTTAGCGAGCGCGCTTTCTGACGCCTACTTCGATTTACTGTTCACATGATCAAGTCCGTCTGTCGACCCTCAGGTATATGAGTGAGTCACAAGATGTGGCTCTGGCAATTGCGGGGGTGGTTTTTACGAGG
>JAVFBX010239286.1:0-10490 GCA_034783855.1 Mopalia kennerleyi | reverse complement strand
CTTCGGGGCCGGTCTTCTGCAGATTGGAATCGCTGAAACCTGTTCCAAAGACGTGAAATAGTGCTCTGTCTGACGTTTATGTGCCGTGCGACTTCCGACTGCGATTCACCTAACTGAAGGCGTTCAATCGCAATGTTTCGATTCGCAAGGTTAAGTCTCAGCATGTTGTAACTCGTGTACAGTGAAATGGAAAACGCACATCATTGCCAAAATTGCAGCTTTAAATACCCATCACCACCCCAGTATTTTCCCCCAAGTGTCATTTGTATTCGTAAAAATCTGAATATTTCATGTCGCTTAACACGAATTTCCACAGAAAAGCGCCACAACGTGTGATAATTTGTTTTCAATGTAGTTGACCATGTTGTTCCATTCGAGAAGCATTGAGAAACATAATCATCCATGGCCATTGTTCACAAGAAACGATATTTGTAAAAAATTCAACACTTTCTTGTGACATTTCATCTATGCGTTTCTTTTTTGACAGAGTATATTTTAACTGCCAAACTGAGTTGTTTAATATACTAAATGGTCAATTAAGTAATAGATTAGTCATTATTCTATGTAGTGCTCATTGCATGGTTTCGTAGCATTTGAAATATTCTTTGGTGGGTTCTCACAGTTTCTCTATTGACACTCTTAGGCTCTTGTATACAGAAAAGCTGTGTCCACATTTTGAAGCTACCCGAAATTACTGCCATTTTTATACCGTTAAAAGTATTATTTCATAAATATGGAATATATGGCTACATACTTACCTTTCAAGATAGCAATCGTTGTGGGATGGTAAAGCCTGGAAATGTTGTGCTTTAGTCGTCATACCACAACAAGTGGATATATCCAAATCAGAAATAATTTAGAATCATACATGATATTGTTATATTATATGCATATATGTAACCTAAAACCTTGCTGTTAAGTTAACTGTAGCCTTTATACTATGTATATCGTCTAATGTCGGTAAATGATCTGACGTCAAATAACACGAGATGTTTAATAAATTTCTACCCCCTACCCCCGGTTGATTACCCCTAGGTCAAACACAGACTGAATTTACCGTAAGTCTTAAAATAATTGGAACGGAAGAGTATATCTGAACATTTGTACAGAAAGATTGCAATAGTAGACTATATTCCTTTAGTTGTACTGAAATTACTTGGGAAGTCCTAAAATATAAATAGGCCCTAATAACTTACAAAAGACGGTAATCTTGTGTTACAAGATATAACTCTTATTATTTGTGTATATCAATATACAAATATATCTATACAACACAAAGTGTCTAGTAACGTCGTCCAACAATAACAGCGGCTAACTGACTGTATTAAGTTTTATCCAAGCGATTAACTCTATTTATTTGGCATATTAAACTCGAGACCAAAGTTGATCAATAATCACCAACAGCGAAACAAGATAGCTGTATTGTACGTAGCTTAATGGCAGCGAGCCGGAACAATAAATTCATGAAATATAAAGAAACCATACTGCTGTAGTAATACCACAGACAATTGTATTTAGGCCTATCTGGTAAACATCAGTTTTCCGGAGCCTATCGGTTGAAATTCCGACTTCGTCACTCGCATTTACTGTAATGGCGACGCCTGAGACTTATAGCCCCCCCCCCCCCCGAGGACAGCGCTAACTCATTTTCTTGGAAGAAAACACTCTACTAATGATTAACACTGCGTTTATTTCCAGGAGATCAATTACATATATAGTGCAGTTCTCATACGTCCGTTCATTTTCCCTTGATTCGCCAAACTCCCATGTGTCAAGGAAACTTGAGTTTCAACTTATGAATACATTACATTACAAATATACGTAGTCTGGTCTACTGTTACTGCAAAAGACAAATTAATGAACAAATGATATGAGTATTGAATTAAGCTTATGTCTAAATCAAATTGCCATGGCATGTTATTAATTATAAAATTATATGATTTGTTCAACATAAACTTGTGGGTTCTATACAGGTAGAGTATATAACATCTGCGAAACAAAAATAGTTCACCAATTTAGAAACCAACCAGTTAATGTTTACAAAAAAAGTTTCGTTTAGCAACCCGTCAGTTTGTGTTAGCAATGTACAACAATTCGATCATTGGAACTGGGAACAAAGTATGATTATCATGACAAAATAAACGTTGTCACCGCCATAAATTTATGTTTAGGTTTATATCTGTAAAAATGAAGCGGCTATCCCATTTAATAAATGACACCTGTCATTAGCTAAATTAGCTAAACACCAACAAACAAACAGCAGGACATTTTCTTCCATCAGAAACATGAAACCAATGCAGGACGCAGTCAAATATCGTTGTGTGGATGAACAATTGAAACAAACTGGCGCTTTATACACAGAACTGGAATAAACGTGTCATTAATATAAAGCAAAACACAGAACAAGGTAATTAAGTCACGCCAAATCTTAATTGCCAAATAGGATGAACTAATGACTGATGCAGCCATGTGTGGTGGTGTGTGTAATTGTACTGCACGACGAGCAGCTGAATCGAGACGATTGGACTTGACCCAAAAGACCTGTTATGCTGGTTCTACTTAAAGATGAACCAGATACTCGGGAAGTCGTTTTTTTGGAGTCGTTATCCGAATACATCGTGAATTTTGTGGAACGGCGAATTAGAAGAAACTATTTCAGAGACTTCCGAAGGATCAACATGTGGAGAATTACGAAATCGCACAGGTTTCCGCCTGGTGCGCTTGGGTAAACTTTTCAGCACCGGAGATACAGCAATCGGACTTAAATGTGTTTGGGGATGATAATCCAGGTTTGTCAAGGAATCGGCAGACTGATAAACAATGAAATTGTCCGGAAATAGGGAAATTGGATCCGGTTCACGAAATGTAGGCCATCTTGAGTCGATTCAGGTGGACAGGATTCTTGCTAACAGCCTTCGTTGGAACATCTCTCAATGTTACCAGATGTTAACTCTTGACAGCTTCAACAACGAATGGGCCACTTTAGGTGATGTTTTGTTCCTTTGCGGGAAGGTTCAGTTTGCAGATAGACAAAATTCCCTTTGCCAATGGAAAGCGGATAGGACTTCAAATAAGCAAGCGTAACCACGGACGTTTAGATCCTAATCGCTTCTTCTCGGACTCACTGGTGAATTATTTTCAACTTCCTGCTAACGTTCCAGAAACAGCGCAGCACAGCAGGTCTAGCTTCTCCAGTAGATAATAGCCATGGTAATTACAGATGGACAAGTTCATAGAAAACACAACCGAAGGTAAATAGTCTGGCCATGACTGTATGTTGATCTGCAAGTAAAGGACCAGTCGCCGTGCTAGTGAACGATGTGTGACAGGAACCTAAACAGTGATGGACAAAACTTGGAGTGAAGTGCAGACAACAGTTATACAAGCTTCCCGAGTCACATTAGCTGTAAAGACTGATAAGATCATGACAGGTACCAAATGTTGTAAACAGTTAAATAGTTATGCCGGATTTGGGATACACTTTCGTCAGTTTTCTGCGCTGATAAATATCACACGACTTTACATAGTCTGTCACTGTTTGAGAAAGTCCTTTGAAATAGTGATGCTATTTCAGTCGATCAATTGTATCGTTTATCCCCGCTGTTCTGCAAGGTCCTGCTAACGGGGAATCATAATAAAAATGAATTCACCTTCATTGTTTACGAAAGAACTCGTTAATACTTACCGAATTCCGCACCTCAAATTTCATATTGAACTAGGCCGGTGGACAAATACTCCTGTAAACGAAAGACTGTGTGCCTTCTATCAAACTAATCAAGTTGAAAGTGAATTTCATTTTATATGTGTATGTACTGCTTTCCAAACATTACGACTAAAATACTTAACATATTTTGTGCCAAAGATACATTTTAGAAAAATTGTTTACCACTACTGAAAAGATGACATGTACAATCTATCAACGTATCTTAAGTTATATTTCTGTTGACTATCTTAATCTGTATGTCTTTCATACTAATTTGCTCTAGCTTTAAGTAACTTTGCACATTTTTGCTTTATATGCTATTTCCACCAAGTGCATATTTAAATTATATTTTTCGTAACCTAGATATATTATAAACGATAAGTCGATAAGTTGAACATACAAGAAAAGTGGTTTTAAATGATGATTAAATATCATTTTGTACCCATTAAGGACGGTGTACCATAAAAATCATGGTCATAATGCAACCAGTTCCACCGGAAATGCTTCGGAAATATAAGAGAGTAAAAATGGTAAGTTACAACTTGATGAAAGCATGTCAATAGCGCGTATGTCCTCCATGAGGGTTCACAACTGCGACGCAATGTCTCCTCGTGGATTGAATGATGCGTCTGAACACATCTTGGGGGATGCGTCGCCATAATTGAACCAACAAAGCACCAAGTTCCTGCAAATTCTGTGGAGGGTTCCTTACTTCACACATCCCATACATGTTCTATGGGATTAAGGTCGGAAAACTCCTCTCCATGACATTGACGCCAGCATTTCTAAGAAAATTCCGCGTTCAATTGGCCGTATGAGGTCTGGCATCATCGTGTTGGAATGTCAAACCTGGGCCATGAGCTGCCATGAATGGCAAAAGCTCTGGACTGAGCACTTGGTATCTGTATCCTGCAGCAGTTAGGTTTCCTTGAACGACCATCAGTCGGGAACGGGTAGAGCCATTTAAGGCACCCCAAACCATAACACTGCCGCCCGCAAAACGGTCCACTTCCTGCACACATTCCAGTCACACTGAGTCCATCTCAAGATGTCCAGAGAACCCGTTGACGTCGGTGTAACTGGGTTAAAATTGGTCCATGATATGGCCGGCGTGCGAGGAGACGAGCAATGCACAGGCGATTACGTATGGTTTGGGCAGTCACACGACCTCTAAACAAATCATTCCTAGTGGATGTTGTGGTGAGAAATCGATTACGCAAATGACGTAAGACGATTAGTCGGTCTTCAGCATGTGTCGTCACACGTGGTCTATCCGAAGGAAGTCGGTCTGCTGAGGTGCCAGTTTGTTGGAGACGTGTCCGAAGATCATGGATAGTCTGTCGACTACATCCCATAACCCTGGCAACGACAGTGACCGACGTTCCTGTATTCAGCATGCCAATGGCACATTCAGTCAGTGATGTATGCTCGCACGAACTGCATGCTTGTGCACGTCGGAGTTCTTAAAAATATTTAGAAATTTATGAGTGTGAAGTTTCTTTTTTGACTGAGTATATATAGTGTGTTGAATATACTACAAAATGAGATCAAAATACACTGCCAGCAAATCCCAATCCACCATACATTTATTGTCAATAAATTAGTAAAGTTCTTAGTCAAGATTCTTTACACTGTGTAAAAATGACTGTGTAGAATTGCCTTGTTTGTTTGTCAGATTGTAAACCTGATGGCGAACCCAGCAGAAGTAGCGGAGGGAGGGTTTATTCAGTGGAAGCCGGTTTGTTACACCAAGCCATCAAGGGCCAGAGCTGATGCCACATATGTTAAAGCCTACAGCTTATCTGAAAGGAATGATACTGTACTGGAACTAGAAGACACTATTATGTATGCTTACTATGGTCAAGCCTTATTAGACAGTAACAAGATTGAAGTGACAGTTACTAATATATCATTTGGCATTGGTGGAGATGGCTGGTATGTTGCTACCGACTACATTGTCTGGTAAGTGCTGGGCCATTAGAATTCCACCTCTTATATAAAGAAGTATTATGTATACTAGAGTTTGCAGGCCTTGAAATGTTTCATTTGTCTGTCTTACAATTCAGACTACTGTTTTTTTTTTTTCAATCATCTCGCGCTTTTTAGCTGATTGATAAAATGTTATCACAGCCTTTATTACAGGTCACTCTTGTAATTGTCATGTTGTTGTGTTGGCACAAACGAGCGACCTTTAAACAGTTTTGCAGGGGTATTATGAGTTAATGGTGACTAAAAACAGTTTCTTCCATGTGTTTTTTAATAAGGCAAAACATTTTCATACTTTAAGACACTGCCGGCAAATATGTGAAATACCCTTAAGCATGGTGTAAAGCAATTTCTGGAGACTAGGCAAGTCAAATTAGGGTACGTCTGTGTACTGACGTAATGCATTATTTCACTTCAAACAAACTCTTGCAGAGTTTTTATCTACATTTTTCAACTCGATGTACTGAAACAAACACTGTATCATTGCAGCACTCTGTCCTTTTCATTGAGAAAACGATGTTATAAATTAATGCCAATTCAGAATTGTCAAAATGTTTCCTTTGTAAAACAAGCCACGTTTACCCTGTACCACGCTGTCTGTGTTATACCAGTAACAAGCCACGTTTACCCTGTACCACGCTGTCAGTGTTATACCAGTAACAAGCCACGTTTACCCTGTACCACGCTGTCTGTGTTATACCAGTAACAAGCCATGTTTACCCTGTACCACGCTGTCAGTGTTATACCAGTAACAAGCCATGTTTACCTGTACCACGCTGTCAGTGTTATACCAGTAACGAGCCATGTTTACCCTGTACCACGCTGTCAGTGTTATACCAGTAACAAGCCATGTTTTCCCTGTACCACGCTGTCTGTGTTATACCAGTAAAAAGTGCCACCATAACACAAGCTCACACTGCAATATCCATTGAAACTAGATGATGCGGATAAGGTGATGAATTTGTCACTTTGAATTGCTTCAAAACGATCTAAAGTCATCCGTAACTCAAATCAGTGAATCAGTTAATTATTATTATTATGCGCTGTCTTGATTCTCATATTTTTTTGTTCTTTGCCTTAAAAATTAGATAGAATATTTTATCATCTGCTCACATTAAATGTTTAAGTCGTTTTCTAGAGGTAGACTTTTTTTACACTGAATTTCCAATAGAATGACACATTGTACAGGTGTGTTAGTGTGGCTATTACTGTGGTCATGCTGATGTACACTGCTGTCAAACAAGTATACCTCGAGATTCAATCAATGAATGTTTTTGTCTATTTCAGGACTGCAAATATAGGCTATGGGAAACCTCCATTAGACGCGGTATCCACCCTGGTCATAGGGATTATATCAGCTGGCTTGGGGCTACCTGTTATAATCATTCTATTCGGAGGAATATTTGTGTGTGTCAAAAAACAAAAGGACAAAAAGAAGTTGTTAGTTAATACAGATAAGAGAGTTAATTAAACAAATCAAATATTGTCAAAATATACTGAATGAGTTAATAAAAGCTAAGATTTAACTTTTATAGAACAAAAAAACTTGTAACTGCATAAAATGGGCAATGTATTATCATTTATAGTGCAGTTTGTGCCCTCATATGTTATTGTAAAATAGGGAAAAATTTCGTAACAATCTCAATGCTGTTCCGCTCATGGCCTGGGTTTGTGGTAAATACTACTGTTATTTAATGCTAAGAATACCATTTTCTTTACACGCCAATAGTGTTCTAGTAGATTAATCTAGTGTACATGATTGTGAGTCATGTCAAAGCTTCTCCGTGCATAATAGGTCGCCAAGATTGTGTAGATAGTTATATAGGTTTTAACTCAGGTGTTCCAATTTGTAAATAATGTGTAGGTTTACCATTCATTACTGTCCACCTAAAAACTTTAAATGAGTGGTCATACAGATGTTAATTGATTTCTTGGGTCACTTTAAATCATGTTTGTGTTCTAATGGCAGTTGGCATAATGTCTGTAAATTGAGTGCTTTGTGTTCATCTCAACTTCGAACCAGACTTATATTAAATAAATAACAATTAATATTATATATACAAATCCTTTTGTTTTTATCTGCTGACCAAAGGTGATGGTTTTTCTGAGGATGGCCAAAACAAGTTCACTGTAAATGATATTGATTAGGTCATGCTATTGAGGGCCTTACAAATGACAGTTATTTATGCCGTATATAAGGCCAGTGTAACAAGCTGTCTGAAAACTACTTTTATCAGAGGCTATAAAGAAAGGATTTGTACATAGCTAATGATTTGGGAGAGTAAACTTGGGATAAAAAAGTTTGTTTTTCTTTATGATTGTTCAGGACAATCCGTTTCATATGCCAGATGAAGATCAGTCGTAGTTATGGCATGGCCAGCATCCATCCGGATGGTTCCCAAGTATTCCCAGAGCAGACCTTGAAAACTGTTAGACCTATCTTTAGAAGACACATTCACCATCAACTGTAGTTCCACTTTGTTGTAAACATAAGCGAATTTGGTTTCCGGAGAATGGATGACTTGCACAAAGCCACTTTAGGCTAAGGTGGTCTTAGTTTTACCCTTAGGCTTAAACTAAGGAGACGAGCCTTAGCATAAGGTCTCAAGGGGCTAAATTTTCTTCTTAAGTACATGTATCACCGTACATGTTACGGTCACCTTAGCCTAAGGAAGCTTTGTACAAAACTTGAGTAAATGTTGTGTTAGAATGTCAGTATTGTAGCAAAACTGACTAAGTATTGGTCATGTTAGGACAGAATTTCTTTGAGAAAATTTAATTTGTAATGTAAGCTCACCACCTCTTAAAAAGCACAAAGTTTTTGGTTAGTCTAACTCAATAGATGAACACCATTTCAAAGTGGGAATGTGACCAGTGATTGCATCAGATTTGGTTAACCTTACAGCAAATCATTGGAACACCCATAAGGTTTTTTTGCAAATTATTAATTTATTTGAAAAGGAAACAAGAAAGGTGATATGTAAATAACTGCAGAGTTTGTACAATATTATAGGTAGACCACTTGATGGTATTTCAAAAAGGATGATGTCCTTTACACAGCGCCCGGACATGTTTTTAAACATGTAGAAACATGACATTTTATGTTTGGGGAGATTGTACTGGAGATGTTGGTGCCAAATAAATTCATCTACATCCAACCCTTATTTTCCCAAATAAATAGTACATGTATCAGTAAATTTTGGGCACAAAACTCTCCAGTATAGTCTTCTTAATTCTTGTACATAACTCCTGTAAATACTCAAGTCATGACTTATGTGATATCATAGACAAAAAATATTGAAGGTATGTACATTTATAAAATATATTTTATGATATTAAATATTTCTAATGCTCTATTAAATGGAGCTCTATTAAAAGAAAATGTTTTGTTGTTGATTTTAAATTTACCTATATTATAAGAGACCGTTGGAAACTTCAAATTGATAAGAGCAAAATCATTAAAGGGAAAGACAACTGTTTTAGACCTTAACTTATTTTTTAAATTTTTATTGCATTCGAGTAAGCGTAGCCGTTAATTAGTTAATTTAACAAGCAGGACTGAGGTCTTTGTTTGAGAACATTGTCGGTCACAAGTGTGTCCGTTTGCTTATGGATGTATTGGAAGGCATCTGTAAAAACACGGTGTATACACAAGGCTGGTCATCACTTTAGGCTTAATATGAAAGCATCCACCAGTGCATGCAAAAGGGGACAGCCACAACTAGCTTAGTTAATAACTATCGTCTTTTTTAACAATGACGTCCGTTTAGCTAAAGGGCCAGGCTAATTAGATTGCAAGTGCAATACAAATATGCAATAAAAATAATAACTTTAGGTCGTAAAACAGTTGTCTTTCACTTTAAGATAAGGTAATTGAAAGGGTTTGGAAGAAGCGATCAAATCCCTTTTGGGTGTACCACTACCAGAAACATGTATTCATCAGCTTCTGCTACATGATTATATTGGTTTTAAGTCGACAACAAATGAACACAAAAATACCCCTTTGACATGTTTTAAGTGACAAAGTTTATTAAAAATGGAATGAAAAGGAGTAAACAAGTAATTTGAATCTTTTAGGGTGTACGAATGGATCAGACTTGACAAAATCTTCATTACAGAATCTACTGATAAAACAGGTTATCCTATTATTTCAACTCTGTAGATGTGATTTTGTCAACTGAGACAACAAACATTACAAGCATTGAACTCTACCTTATCGCCCATCTTAAAATATTTGTGAAAACATACTGATTTGAATAAGCAGAGCACTAAATAAAGATTTTGTTACATTATTTCGTGTTAAAGTCTGTATGCCAAGTTATCAACAGTCTCCTATTTAAAGTGGGAAACTGACAAGCAGTGCTGAAGCTCCCCTTTTAACAGGGTTCATGTAACATTGCTGAAAAGATACACCTGTAAAATCATTCCATTCTTTGAAGTCTTCATTCTCATGATAATAACACCATAAATATATATCATATTATCCAATTGATTTACAATACAGGAGGAAATTTCAAATTTCAAGCTAGCTGTGGAAGGGCATTCTTGATAGCTAACTCTGCCTTCTGATATTGTTCTGTTTCACTCAAGTCCTTTTCAGCTTCCTGAAGTAGAGAAAAAAATACATAGATGTATATTAAATCGCTAAAGTTTTGGTTTTCTTGGTGTTTTATGGCAGTCAGGCCTCGAAATAGCAGACAATCGAACCGAGCGATCACCTGTCGAATTGAATTTCGGGAGAACGATTTTTCGATCATCTTGTGCTTTTCAGCAGATCGGTAAAATACAGGGTTCTGCCCAC
>JAVFBX010239275.1:0-10490 GCA_034783855.1 Mopalia kennerleyi | reverse complement strand
GTAAGCAGGGAGCTCGGTTACCTTGGTGCTCTCTGATAACACCTGTTAATCATGGGCCCCTGGTGGTCTGTAAGCAGGGAGCTCGGTTACCTTGGTGCTCTCTGATAACACCTGTTAATCATGGGCCCCTGGTGGTCTGTAAGCAGAGAGCTCTGTTACCTTGGTGCTCTCTGAACTAAGGGGCAGCATGACACCCATCTGTTTGTGATGTCTTTGTATTGTTGTGATTTGTGAACTCAACATTGTCTCTCACACTAGAGACTAGTGGTCAACATATAGCTATACCATTGTGATTGTTGAACATGTAATAATTCTCCTTTAAGTTCCATGTGCAAATTTCCATAATCATATCCTCACTGCCCAGAAATGCTGTCCGGATGAGTCCAATGGAATATGACCTTGGTAACTATATATCATTAATAACTGGTTCA
Organism: Mopalia kennerleyi; assembly: GCA_034783855.1. NCBI lineage: Eukaryota > Metazoa > Mollusca > Polyplacophora > Chitonida > Mopaliidae > Mopalia > Mopalia kennerleyi. The sequence goes on along the minus strand of JAVFBX010239275.1, from coordinate 10,059 downwards.
TGCTATTAAACTTTTTTTTTACCCAGAATGCCCGTGTGAAGAGGAGGGATATTTTCAAAAGGGCAGAGAGATATGTGAAAGAATATCGTGTCAAAGAGAGAGATGAGATCAGATTGTCTCGCCAGGCTCGTAAAAATGATAACTTTTATGTACCGGCTGAACCCAAAATCGCCTTTGTTACTAGGATCAGGGGGTGAGTAGGCCATGCTTGGAGCTGGAGGGATTGTTTTATCAGTTTATCCAGGGAACCCCGACCTGCTTACACATGCGAATGGTTGGCCGCTTTGGCTATGTGGTTTAATGTGTTTGAATGTTGTTTTCAATGTATTGCTCATTTAAAAACATTTTAAGAACCACTGGAACTAAGTGTGATGCTCTCAATGAACCAGTTAAATAAAACATTGAAACTCGGTTGAATCTTAATACATGTATTATTACATTTGTTAAATGTCTTGAATTCTACAAAGGTATTCAAGAAAATGTGTAACCATATGAAAATTTGAACTGACAGTATTGCTTGAGTTTATCGTTATAAAGACTAATAACAGTTTTATCGTGTGTATAATATGCTATCTCCCTACTATCAGTCTTCTTCAAAGAGACCTGTACATTGTTTGTATGTTTTATTTTTGTCTCCGTCGTCATATAAGTGAAATACCCTTGAGTACGACGTTAAACACCAATCAAACAAACAAACAAATTTAGTTTGGAATTCAACACCAATCAATCAATGTATAAATGCAATGTACACTCTTAATCATTTCAGGTTCGGAAGTTCTTTGCCCTAGGACCCGTCTCAACAGTCGGGGAAATAACGAGCCCGTTCAGATATTTATCCATTATTCCAGACGGTGTAAGTCAAATTTATAAATGTAAGACATCAACCGCCATCCTCTGAATTATGTGGAGGTGATAATTATAATACACTGAGAACTGTGCAGGGCAAATTATTTAAACTCCTCACACTACTAATTAATCAATATGAGTTGTTGAATTATATAATTAAGAAACATAATTCATGTGATTTTATGGCATTTAGTTTAAATTTATGTCAAATTAAACAGGTTATCAAGCTTCATTTGTTTTCCATGTTTTCCACTGACCCTGTAACACGTTATTGTGTTGTGTGAACGCTTGATTCTTCCTTGTTTTCCGCTGGTAATATATAATCATGGTACATATAATCTAACATCAGATAAATTAATGGTCCACCATGAAAATTTAGGTATTTATTATAAAACTGTTGTTTATTTTCCTCCAACATTTATATTTCCTGGTTATATTTGAGAATTAATATTTTATGTGTATTTTCTGTTCTTTTAGTTTCTGTCTACTATACTTGGAAAGCGAGAGTTTTTACCAAGTAGCGGCTTCTTGAAGATCTTGGCCGAAACTGTCTGTGAGAATTCATTCACTGAACCACTTTGTGCTAACGTCCTATTCCTCATCTGTGGCTTTGACAAAGAAAACCTAAATGCTGTGAGATACATTATCATTTCTTTTGATAGTTTCACTGTTAAAGGTATTCCCTTATGGGTTTTTAATAGATAGACTGCCAGCAATTCACATAGGAATTACCCCCAGGCTGATGATAGTGACTTTAATAATATTAAAATTCATCCTTAAATTTTGAAGAGGATTGAATATTTATTACTATATCAAGCTTTCAGTCCTCACAGTCTCTTAAAGAAATATGACATGATTTAATCTTTGACCATGCAATGCTACACAAGCATTCTGTGTGATGAATCATGCAAAAACTCTGAATGGCTCGGGAGAAAAATGTGGAGAATAACAAAATGGCTTAGATACCAGCAATCTAATTAAAATAATATCTCAAAAATGCTCCCCGGTTTTTGTTTGTCGCTATATTGAGATCTAAGGCAATCAGTCTACAAATGCTGTTCAATTAGGCCAAGATTACTGGGGTTCACGAAATCACGAAAGGTTACAGTTTCAACGGTGAACAACGAATTCAGCCAAAACAAGCAGAAGTGTCCGATTTTCATCTGCGTTAATGTTGTAAGCCGCATATAAGCAAGGAAAAATCACATTACACTCAAAATTTATTTTTTAAATGGTGTTTGTTGATTGTACGTGCATGTACATGTATCCGTTGGTCATGTAAAAATAGGCAGTCGGGAAACATCGGTTCGTCGGCGGAAATCTTTGGCTTTTAAAAACCAGAATTGAGAAGCAGCTCTGTGATTGGTCAATTTAAGAAACCAATCGACATTATAGTTGGGGTGATTGCGTTAAACCTCTATATAAGCGACAAACAAAACACGGGGAGCGTTTTTGAGATCTGATTTTAATTAGAGTGGGGGACGCCTAGGCCCCGGAAGCTCTCGAGTCCTACACTGACGCCGGCTTTTTTTCCTGCAAACATAAAACTAATATTTCTCCCAGACAAGTTTCCTCATAGATCTTAACCTCGGATTGTTTAAATTTGTGAAATATTACTGGAGAAATCCAACGGCTTACAAATTAATATGGCTTTTATTGACAAACAAATGATGCAACTCTCCTGAATCTTGGTAAACATTTGGAGATAGCATAAGGTTTAAGAAAATGATTGTGTACCTCTCATCGCATGTATACTTATATAATATGATTTCTGTACCCATGAGCAGTATGCTTACGGTCTGAATAAAATAAACTAAATTGAAAAATAACACATAAGGCGCGGCGTCAAATACACATGAACTGTTCGTTGTTTTGGAATGATGCCTATTGTTACCAAAAATAAATTTTATAGTTACCGATAATAAATCTATTATAAATTATAGGTAAAGTATTGATGGTCTATTTTTTTAAATTTTTTTAAGGAAGAACGACATACCATAAAAGAGGCATTGACCTTTTTTGACGTGTAACTGAAGGCTGACCATATAGAATGTTGTGAGTCAGTGACGATCAATATGACTTAATTCATTCATTTATGGAACCTTTCATCTGAATAGATTCGTGTATGTTGTTGATGATTTAAGCCCAGGTTCGTTTCTATTTTTATGCTGTTGTTCAATGTTATGTTATAGAATGTTACAAATTGTATTTCGTTTTCATTGGTGGTTAAAAACTATACAATCAAGAGGAGATGTTACATGGCCGAAAACACATTTTTCTTGGGTGCGAATTGTTGCCTATTTTACTTTGTGATAATACCACTTTATCCTTTCGTGTCATTTCGTGACAATAAAACTTTGGTTAAATTAAGTTTATAAATGTATGTCCTAAGATCAGCTTTACTAGAAAGTAGGTTTTTCTGCCATTGTCGAAGTAATAGCTGTCGATCGTTGGTTCAATTTTCATCGGAACAAACATCGTCGTAACGGTTAAACTTAAACACACCGGCTAAAATAATTGGGTTGAAATGAAAAAATAATTAATTGCAGGGATCTGTTAAAACTGCTTTTTTTGAAGGGAAACTTAAAAAAAAAATACAGACAGATTCTCCTTATTGAGCAATGGGTTATATGAACCAGAATGCACGTGATAATGCTGGATTCATTTCCAGGAATCGCCCACATCCTCATCTAACCGAGTTTACTATTCAAACATTGCTCATTGTATGGTAAATTTGAAAAGGCCCAATAATGACAGGGGATTAGCGGGATGCCGAGATCGGATCAGCGCGCTCCACAAGACCAGACTTCTGAAAGGCTTTCCACCCGTACATCATTGTAACTGATAAGACACTAACTTCCAACAATTGCTTAATTTGATATTCTAAGCCACCACCCAAGTCCAACATTCGCAAGTTTTTATTTATTAGACTCGTGTATTTCTCTTTGTGGGGCTTAATTCAGCTGCCTTTTTTTTTATACCAAGCGACTTTTAAAACCATGCGATCTACCTCCATGCCTCGTGGGGCCCAGGGCATGATATATCTTGATATATTTTGAACGACATCTAGAAGTTGTGTAAAATAATTATTCAATTCTGGATATCCATTTCTTGTTTTGTGATAGAACACACCGTTTCGATACATATATATTGTCATCAGGTGTAAATTAGTTAAATAATCATATAAAGTAGTTTAATAAACAAGGTCAAATGTTCCAGAGCACAGTGTGAACCATACCAATAGATAAGATTACTAACATGCTATATGTATAATAAGAGAATTATTGTTCCAAAATAACTACCTATGTAATTAACTGTCTGGAGTGGAAAAGGAATAATCTCTACAGGCACCGTAATGGGATATAATAGAGGGATAAACATGCAGAAAATCAACTCTTATGGTTTGTGGTAAAATAAGAATGTAGTAGGCATCTATGAGAGAAACAATAGGTGGCAAGAAATTCATGTATTAAAGATACACATGCATGCATGATGCCAAATAAATTACGGTAGAAAAGATTCAGCATTGATTAGTACTGCTACCTTTGATACAAAGAGCTATAAATATAAAGTGTGTCTGAATTTTGCCAAAAGTTAGATAAGGGCTTATGTCATAGTCTCCTGCATAAATTAACTTAAAACGGTTTTAACATGTCATCGTGACCAATCACAGAGTCACGTAATCGCCACGGTTATAACTGCCTATATATGACACTATATATACACACTAATAGATGTGTATGACACAGCACGAATCAACGAAATACATGTAGATGTCATACAACGTACACGACGCTATTATGCAACTAAAAAAACATTTGCAGAGTCTTGGTGATGTTTCTAGAGATAAAAATAATAATGTAGGTGACATCTAGTTAAGATACGCTTATCTGCATTTAATTGGGCAGTTAAACATCGTAAAAAAATCCAAGAAACGTGCAATTTCTAACTTGGACAGGACTTTTTACTGATCTGTCAATGATGAAGCTGAAACGAACAGTGCCTGTGTACCCGTTTTTCTAGCCGGCTGAAGTTGGTTCCCAGTTCCCAGTTCCTATCAGTAAAATACACTTAATCACGGACGGGGGGAGGGGGACTTTGTGATTAGCGTGCGTACTTACTCATCCTACTTCCATTTACTATTCTCGGGTTCGAATCCGTCTGTCGACCATCGGGTATATGAGTGAGTAGCACAACGTGACTTCGACATTAGTGGGGGAGGTTTTTATGAGGTTTGGTCACGGTTTTCTACTTTATTTGAGGAAAGAACAGTGTAAAATGGACAGTCCGTCGTCCTTTAAGTGAAATACCGTTTTGTACGACGGTAAACCCAAAACAAGCAAACAAAATTTTCGGCAAAGCGAGGTACATGTACCTGGAACAAGACTTTGGTCGTTATTCGGGCAACAATCCAACCCTATTTGTATAGCAGTTGAACAGCATTCTAAATATTCCCACTATGTTCCAACTAAATTTGAGCAGCATTCAAGTGCAAAGACCTCCGGAACGTACAAGAATCATTCGAGTTGGGTTTGAAGTGCATTCTAAGTATTCGTAGCTATGTTTACAAAGCTGTAAGAATTTAGGTCAAGTTAATTTTCTCTTCCGAATGTAGCATGAGTTTTGTATTTTTTCTTTCCGACTGGTTCTGCCTAATTACTTTCCATATTTTATCATTGTTCATCAGATGTATTAAAATTAAACGGATTTCGAATGCAAACCCTCCATTGCAGTTTTAACACTCTTTAAATAGATAACGATCGGAATACTAGTTTTGCAACACATCAATCAAATTATCAGCCAAAAACAACAGGCTCCTGTTAGAATAGTAGGTAAAGGAACGGTTCATGCTGCTTTATACTCCCGACGCGGTCACCGGAAGTCCAGTAGAGGAGAACGAGACTTACATACCTTTTACAATGTGTAGCAGTTATTGTTTTGTTGGAAAAGTTAGGTTATCCTGTCAGCAGAGCGTAGCTGTGCCATACCATCATGAGTTGGATCAGTGATTGCTACCGCATTGGGAGGTCTTTTTTACAAATAAATCACGTCATTGTTTAGTCAACATTTTACGCCAATTTTATTTATAAATTAGGCTGTACAGTGCGTTGTATTTTGTTTTTCATCTTGAACAAGGAAAGACGGTAGCCAATAATTTGAAGATATAAAAAGCGTTAATTTGTTTATGCAATATTCCAGAACTGCTATATTATTGCGACAGTATTAAGAGGATCCCACACAACCTGATTCTGGGATGTTCCCACTCGAGAGCTGGATAATTCGTCCCTACCAAGCCAAAGGCGAGGTTCGGATTTGTTGTTACACAATTTGATCCCGGGAAGAAAATTAACACACGAGAGGAGAAAATTCATCCCTACCGAAAGTGTGGGGTTCTTTTTAACATACAAAATATTTTACGCCACATGTTCTGTTGAAACCCAAACAAACAAAAAACCAAAAATAAAAATAGAAAAGAGGTTTAACATGAGTAATTCGCTAAAGGTGTATAGTCACGTCACCAATATATTTTGATTTGACGTTTAATACGAGATGACAAGAATAAACTGTATGTATAAGTTAGTAAATAACAATAATGATTTTGAGGATCACGCTCGAGCTTCGGAACTAATTTTAATTGGCTTGTTTACATCACATGTGTGGTATGTAGTTGACCACAATGGGTTCTCACGCGGGTTTCACTTTGACAGAGTATTATATGGGAAATAATTACTTAAATTATTCGAAACTGAGGTAAAGGTATAAATAAAGCACCCATCACGGCAGACCTGTCTATCAAGTGTTTTCTGGAGTATTTTGTAAACATAATTCCTGTTAAATACACCAAATACACGCAAAAAAATTATATTCTGTAATACATGTATGCTTGTAACACAAAATAGTACGAAAATATTCCTATACAACTCATTTTTTTACACATACATTTCTTCCAGGGTAGGCAGGTCTGTCAAGCTGTCAGTAAACAACTGTTGTGTAGACGATCTTTTTCAGTTCGGTCATTGCTTTTTAATCACCATGTAGTCCATCGTGAAGTTACGAAATTCCAGCGGCCTTTCTATAAGAGCATTTTGGTATCGTGTATAGAACAGATCGAGTATCGCTTTCTTCTCTCCGTGCGATCGCATCTTGGCTAAATTGTTTCCAAGTGCTTCCTCCTGGCAAGCCCGGATCTCCTCCAAAAAAGAGTCCAGGATACGTAACTTATTCACCGGCTCTACAATTAGAACAACCATTAATGGATCTGGTAATTTTGCTTATATATATATAAGCACATACGAGACAGGCGACATTTCAATAGCTATACATGATGTAATTTGGTAACTAAAACTGTCAAACAGAGAAGTGCTCTACCAAAATTAACTCTTTTTTTTAAATGAACAAAATGCGTGAAACTCAAAGGTGATACGGAAATTGTGAAAAAAAGCGGCAAACCTAGTTTTAGTTATTAATGTGCTTTGCCACTTTCAAAACATTTCTACGATCAACACGAATAGTTGTCAATGGTGATCATCGCATCAGATCGTATTGGATCGTAACAAAGCCCGACATATCGCAACTTATCGTGCTTCCAAATCTTGGTGATCGGGATCAACTTTGGACAAGATCTGTCGTAACCAATGCTTGTGGGTTGAAGTGTTCATTCTGTAGACGTTCAAGAAACAACGTCCATGGTCAGTCGTCATGTTTATATATCGATCGGGGTCCAATCGTAGCTCGAATCGTGATCACTGTCAATCCTCATCGTGAGACATCGCGACTACAATCGTATCCTATCACAACAGAGCGCATCGGTTCGTGATGAACGTATCGGAAAGTTTCTGAACGTATCTGCACGTACTAGATTATCCCTAGTCGGGCACTCTAATCGTGATGATCGTGTCATATCGTGACAGATCGTGTCACTTGAAATTGAATAATCGTGACCATATCGCATGCAAGCGCACCAAGTCGTAAAAGAACGTATCAACTCATATCCGAATGTGACATTTCAGAGAAGTTCCACGATCAGCTACGAATGTCCAATCGTTTCGTTCGTAACGGATCGCACGACAGTGGGACCTAGCATAAAGTCACAGAAACGATACGAACAGTAATAATAATAGCATTTTAAATTGGCACACAATAGGCAGGGCTGCCAAGATAATATTTGGAGCAAAGGGCCAAATGAAATGTGCCTCCCCCTCCTCTCCATCAAGAGCCCAGTGGAAGTAAAAAATTTGGCCTCTTCCTGAAACCTTTGGCTAGTCATGGGCTCAAGGGACACCGCCTCGACCTCGCCCTCTCGGTGGACCGGACAATAGGCCTATGTTTCAACTCAAAAGCATAAGGTGTCCCCATGTGGCCCACCAGTTTGTGTGGAACTTTCTTTCAATAACCGGATCTCTGGCTAAGGGCAGTTTGTTGTCCGTTTGTTCAAAGAGTAGCAATGCTTAGCACTGGAGGAAAATTTACTTTATGGAAAAGCTTCACATCTGGTGGTTGTGCTAGTGTGAATTCTTGTTGGAATACACCGCCGTTGAATAAGTGAAATATATACCCTTAAGCACGGCGTAAAATATCGATCAATCAAATAATTGTTCAATAACCACACACATTTACGTGAGTATAGCTGACCCAATAACATGTGGGATATGACATACTTGATCTCTAGCGTAAGGAAAGATCTCTGGGCATTGATAATAACCAAATCAATCAATACGATTACTTTGTTGATCCTGATGGTCAAGTTCCTCCAATTGTTCTTTAAACGGACATTTCACATCCAAGGTTTCAAATATTTCCACATCAAGTGTACTGGCTCTGACAGGAGATGTCGGATCTCTAAACGGTTTCATCAATTCGTCTTTTGAAAGGATGTATGTACCAAGACACGCATTTTTATACTCGTCCTTAAAACAAAAACAAACAAAAAATGGAATCTTAAATTTTATTGTTTTGACTTGAATACATAAGTTTTATTTATATGTATTTTATTTCATGTATTGACCGACACGTTACGCAACCCAGTGTCGAAATCATGTAAAGAAAAACCAACCAATTTATCGTAACACCGGTCAAATGAATAACCTATCTATCTTATGGACCCTAAACCGTATACATATTCTGCATAGCAGCCAATAGTTTCCGACTCTGAATATGGTACATGTTACGTTTACTTGTGGAAGTGGCATTCACAAGCTTGAGTGGTAGCATAACAAGCAACACTTTATGGATTTTCAACTTCTGGATTTATAGACATGCAGCGTTACAGTGCACCGTTTTCTAGCTATATTTCAAACACTATCAACTTAAATGTAAATGAAAAATATGAAATTACCTTTGTTATTTTGCCATCGAGGAACAAAGACTTCCAGGTTGAGTCACAAATATCAGTTGGTATCATTATTTGACTTGGGGCTGGTGCTACTAAACGGGCGACTATCAAGTAACCGCCTAACCAAAACAAATGTATGAATGCTAAATTACCTGTTAAGTCAATCGATGCTAATAGCAACAACATGACAATGCCACTCTTTCATATAATATACACATGATGACAATATTTTATCTGAAAAACTAAACTTACTGCGTATAGTTGTGAAGTATAACCACAATACCTTGCATTTAGGCCGTTTGGAGTTCAACCGATTTGTTTTGAGTTTATTGTAACGAATCTAATTTAAGTTATTTGTATAGTACTTTTCCTACATAACCACTAACAAAGCATTTCAATTTTCAACAGGGATAAACGAAACCCTTCCGAACCCCATTCGCCGTAGTAGTGTGCAGATCATGCCATATATTCAGGAAGGTGTGCAGAAGTTAGAAAGTCTCAGCTGTTTTATTTACATGGCATCAATCAAGTTAATAATAACAACACAGAGCACAGACCTTACTTACTGGATGGCTTTCACCTCTAACTTTATATTAGCATATCTTTTTAACTTAGAGGAGGGAAATTTAATTTATTATTTACTTAAACATTTCGAAGAAATCGCGCTGGGAAGAAAAGTTACAGTCTTTGCGAGGGTTGTCACCATTGGCGTTAACCATCTATCGCTTTGTCGGTAAAACCCCAAACACAGCAACTCTTACATCTCTGGATCAATATTTGCATTCAAAGGTAAATAATAAAAACAGGCACACAAAGATTGTCATACCATGTCTGAGTTCTTTTGCTCTGCACAACAAGAAATTTGTCCAATCTTTCTCGCT
>JAVFBX010239264.1:0-10491 GCA_034783855.1 Mopalia kennerleyi | reverse complement strand
CCTTATGTTCAGTGTGTAAGATTATTGGTATTACTTCAGTTAAACCTTATTTTCTCTGGCAGATCTCTAATCTTGGTGTTCTCTAATAATATGTTATGGATAAGATGTGTGTACAGGGGCTAGCGATTAGCTATACAGAATTGGCGGTTATAAATAGCCTATAGTTACCTGTGACGTCGATGGTGGTTTACGTCACCCCTTTGACTGACACGTCGTCATATGAGCGAAAAAAACCTTAAGTACGGCGTTAAACCAAATCTTAGGCCTGCAAACAAACTTAAAATAGTTTAAAATTCGTTTGTGGATCCGCTCCTTGGCTATTAGGATGGCATCTTTATACCGGAGTCATACGGTCTCTGCTCAATGTTGGAAGAGCACACATCAATCAACAGAGACTTTACTTTTTCCCTCTGTGTTAGTGTGGTTCTTTACTGATTATTTTTGTTTACAGAATATTTGTTACATTTCCACAAAATTTAATGATTAACAAACCGAAATTATCTCTTCCATTGTAAAAACTGAGCTATTGAATGATGTATTGGAATATATTGACAAATGAAGACATAGACACCAATGCTTCATCAACTTAAGATAGTACTTAACATTTACATTCTAACACACACTGCTTTTAGTGTCCACCACTACTATAGTACGGGGGAACTTAGTAATGCTATAAGGCGTCTGTCTGTCCGCCACAGATGTTTGTGAACACGCTAGCTTGAACAAATCATCGACCAACGTCAATCTTTGTAAGTAGCATCCTCCTGTTAAGACGACGGATGGGATAATATTTCAGCAAATTCCGTTAAACAAAATGGCCGCTATTACACCATTTGACAATATTCACGTCTATATGTGTTGTGAACACAATAAGTAGCGAATAAATTCACGGATTACCTTCAAATATTTTAATAAAGCTTCCTGCCTCTCAGGCAATGCATGGGTTTGAATTTGACCGCCCTTGCATTATTTCACAATATTCATGTCTCTATATGTTGTGAACACGATAACAAATTTACTGTTAGCTTGATACTTGAAATATATTCCGTAAAGCAAAATGACATTCATTGCATAATTTTACCATATTCACCCTTATGTATTGTTAGCATAACTTGATATCAAAATCACAGATTAACTTGAAACCTGGAAATTAGCTTCCCCCTATTAAGACATAGGATGAGATTGCATTTAATCAAATTGCGCACAACAATATGGCCACCATGGAGTACTTTTTCAGTGTTCACGCCTATATGTGTTGAATGATCATTTGTGTACACATTCACTGAATAACTTGAAACTTGTACGGTAGCTTTAATCCCATTTAGACAAAGGAGGGGTTTCATTTCTCCGAATTCCGTAAAACAAAATGGCTGTCATTGCATAATTTTACAATATTCATGTATGTATAAGTTGTGAACTCGATAAGTCTGTAACAAATGACCGACATTGCATAATTTTGCAATATTGACGCCTATGTAAGCATGATACTTTGAGAACAAATTCACCGATTAACTTGAAACTTTTACTGTGCTTCCTAACGAATTGGTATGGATATCACCAAATTTCCTCCAGGTTAGAAACCTTGCTTAATAACGATGGAAAAACGAGCTGAAACCTCGTCAAATATACCTGATGGTCGCCAGGCGAACTCGATCCGGTGAACAAATACCATAGTTGTAGTTCACTATGTTTTACAAAAATATGGTCAATATTGCATTTTGCGCCAGTGTGGTGATTTATAAACACCATCAGTTTTTCTCGTTGATGAAAAAAAACCCCTGTTCTTAAGCATAAGTAAGAAAATGTGATTTGACTGGGATTGTGATCATATTTAAAAAAAGTTTTTTAGTGATGGACCTGCTATCTACTTATTATTAGTGTGGATCTCAACATCTTTAGTTCGGAATTTCTACCTTGAAATTCTTTTTCACATTTATTTAAAAAGTAATAACATTGTTGAGCACGCCGTGTATATAGGCCTATACAATTGTGATTCAAAGTTATAAAGGCGAGCGTAGGATAATGTGCTTAATGGCCATAGACTAATGAGACGTCGACTTGATAACATTTCTCCGCTTGTTAATTGACAGACAGACTTACACCTGACCTTAGCGGGTTAACAGCGAGAGAATCAGAGGACGTGTATACAGTCTTGTTTAGCGATTTGCCTTATAGACATGGTGGACACTTCCATTGACTTCGGGTTCTTACAAGTGGTCCTTATCATGGTCCAAGCTTTTCGGCAGAAATGCCATAGAAGAAAACAGCCATAAATCTTGTCATTAACATATTCTTGTTTTAAATTCAGCTAGGCAAACATCTACGCATAATTCATTGTCCACCGCAACAGCATTGTGTGAGGGTCTAAACGTTATCATGATCATGTCGTTGGGCGTCTAGTTTATTCATACCCATTCGAGGTGGCTACAACACCCAGCAGGCTCCGACAAATATATACATTATGTTTGTTATGTGCAAAAGACAACATATGGCGGTAAACAATTATCAAAAATAAAACTGTGAGTCTCTCGTGTGGTTTATAACTGATCTCGGTAAACCTCGGATAAATGCCCCGCGGCCCTGATTAACGGCTTTGTCTGGTTTGACTTGTAACAGCTTGTGTGATTAACTTTCCGATAACCACTGCAAGAGTCGCGTGATACAAGACAAAATCATTAGAGCCGTCTTGTTTAAGGTCGATGTGCCACCGTTTGGGCTTGGACATGATTGTATTTATATATATTGTTAATTCAATGATGTTTTAATATTAGTGCATATACCTCATCCTGGTATCCTACGTTCTGGAGTCTGAAGCAAAGTCGCTTGTTAACACGAGAGGCTGACCTTCACATGGAGTTGAGCGTTCCCAACTGAGTTATCAGGATTATTGTGTTTCAAAAGGAGATTAAGCATTAATGGCAGTGTAAATCAAATAGCAATGAACGGTTGACCTATCTTACTTTTTCTAATGCCACCTAAGACCACAAAGGTTCTTTCTAGTATAACTGAGTGATTGATTTGTGTTTTACGCCTTGCTTTATGGTATTTCCATTATATGACGGCGGTGTATTGCAACAATAGCTGCGACTAGTACAACCAAGATGTGAAGCATTTCCATAATGTTGAAAATTTAATGCTCCTCCTGAGCTAAGTGAAGACAGTATTGCTACTCTTCATCTTCCTACTATAATTAGTCTTAATTAAAATAAACCAATTACAAAATGTTATATTTTATCAAATTAATAAAGTACTTAACTACATACCTTGAATTGTTACATTTCAACAACGAAAAGCGATAAGATTAAATTTTGATTCTTCAAAGACAAGGCGACATAATATAATTCATTCTTTATTTATTCAAAATACATATAAGTGTTTGGACAAACAATAATGTAAACCTATTGTATCCCATTATATGAAGAAGGAATCCTGTAAGCGACGGACAGGTTCATCCGTCTACACATTCAATGTATTGGTGATATGTGGCACATTATCCTGAATAACTCTCTGTATTGGCATGAAGCGTTAGAGAATACCATCTGATAGATTTATGGCAAGATATAAACGAGTCCCGTATGTTCAGTTTGACACTGTTTATAGAGAACTCTATTTGTATAAACAGTGTTAATCACCGGTATGTACACTGTTTACACAATCAGCATTAAGACCGATATGGTTTTATTCTTCATGATCTATCATAAATCCTGCGGTTAGTCATTTTTATTCTCGGTGCATTGTGTCTGACAACAAGATTACCAGAATGTACGAGATATAAAATATTTATTATACTTCACTGGATAAATGACATTTGATTACCATTATAAGAGGAAACCTATCGATTCCTTGTTGCCTAAAGTGTTTTCTTAACCCTTAAAACTGTCGTTACAATATTTTCTAAATGGTTAGAACATGCTGTTCACATACATCGGTACCCAGATTGTCGTAAATCACTTATCAATTTGTAATGCTTTCTCGGGTTAAACATAAATTGCTACAACTATAAATTGTAGGCGGTTTCTGGAATGTCACGTTCCTACTAGAAAATATTCAAGTGTGTATTATTGAACATTACCGCTACTATAGTAATCTATTTGAGGAGGTGGAAGTATTGTTTTTTATCAGAACAGGAGCACGTGTATGTGTTATGGATGGACAAACCCTTGGAGGGTCAAAATATAAATTTTTTAAAATTTTTTAATTAGAACATTCTGTTTTTGTCCAGCATTTATTAAAGACAATTATATAAAAATTCCAATTAGAAGTTATTTAGTTTTTAAGTTTGAGAACGTTGATTCAGTTCTTTGAAAGTGTCCGCTGGGTGGGGTTTGCACGATTTCTGAACATAATGTTTTGTCGAAATTAACTTTTCAACTCTGTTTTCTCGAAAACCCTTTGAACTACACCCATGGAATTTGGCATGCTTACTAGTGACATAATAATATAGTAACGTTTATCTCACATTTGTTGTCCACCACTACTATAGTAGAGAGGGACTTAGAAATGCTACTCGGTGTCCGTCCGTCCGTCCTTCCGTCCGTCCGTCACAAATGCTTATGAACACGCTAGCTTGAAAAAAAATTCACCGATTAACTTCAAACTTTGTATGTAGCTTCATCCTGTTAAGACGACGGATGGTATTGCAAATCACCAAACTCTGTTTAACGAAATTGCCATTATTACATAATTTTAGCATATTCATGTCTGTATGTGTTGTAAACACGGTAAGTAGAGTAAATTGACGGATTAACTTCAAACTTGGTATGTAACTTCATCCTGTTAAGACGACAGATGCGATTGCATTTCACCAAATTCCGCAAAACAAAATGGCTGTTATTACACTATTTTAGAATATGTATGTGTTGTGAACACAATAAGTGGAGAACAAATTCATGGATTAACTTCAAACTTGGTATGTAGCTTCATCCTGTTAAGACGACAGATGCGATTGCATTTCACCAAATTCCGCAAAACAAAATGGCTGTTATTACATTATTTGAGAATATGTATGTGTTGTGAACACAATAAATAGAGAATAAAGTCACGGATTAACTTCAAACTTGGTATGTAGCTTCCTCCTGTTAAGACAACAGATGGGATTGCATTTCACCAAATTCCGTGTAACAAAATCGCTGTTATTACATAATTTTACAATATTCAAGCACGTATATGTTGCCAGTGAACACAATAAGTAGAGAACAAATTCGTGGATTAACTTCAAACTTGGTATGTAGCTTCCTCCTGTTAAGACGATAGATGGGATTGCATTTCACCAAATGTCGTAAAACAAAATGGCTGTTATTACATAATTTTAGAATATTCATGCCTGTATGTCTTGTAAACACAATAAAAAGAGAATGAATTCATGGATTAACTTCAAACTTTGCAGATAGACTTCTTGCCTTTGAGACAATGTATGAGATTTCATTTCGCCAAATTTCGTAAAAAACAACATGGCCGCCAATGCATTATATAACACTATTCATATCTACATATGTTGTGAACACTATAACAAATTCACAGATTAACTCGAAACGTGAAATATGGTCTCCTCCTATTAAGACAAAAGATGGGAATTTCATCAAATTCCGTAAAACAAAATGGCCACCATTGCATAATTTTAATGTCATTATATCTGTATATATTGTGAATACAATAACTCTTATAAATTCATGGATTAACTTGAAATATAGTCTCTTCCTATTAAGACAACAGATGGGATTACATTTCATCAAATTCACTATAAACAAAATGGCCTACATTGCATGATTTTACAGTGTTGACCATGATGTTTTGTGAACATGATAGCAAGAGAACAAATTCACTGATTAACTTGGAATTGAGCTTTCTTTGATGATTGCATTTCGTTTTATTCCACAAACCAAAATGGCCATCACTTTAATTCAGATTTAAACTTCAAACTTCGCTTTTTCTGTTGATACCATAGATGTGGTTGTATTTCACTAGGTTAAAAAAAATATGCCTTATATTGCATAGTACACCATAAAGGTGATAAACACCATAATGTTTTACTTTTTGGCTCCTTAAGGAAAAAAATATTTCTTAAACAAAACTAGAAAAAGGCGATTTGACAGGGATTATGAGCATATATTTTCACAAAAAGTCTTTAGCGGTGGACCTGCTAGCTACTCAGCTTGTTTAATTCGGCTTATGTTTTTTAATTATTCGTCTTTTGATGCAGAAAGTCCAGATTTCAAAATTAAGTTTAGGAAAATTACTATAAAGAGAGGACCAGGCTCAAAGTAAAAAGATTTGTCAAAATTGGTCTTTATTTATTTACAAACGATTCTTAATTTGGTTCGTCTAACAGCTGCATATTGAGGTTGAAACATAAGTTCGATAATCTGAATTAAGCCAGCAGGACCATTGGGCTGCGGAATGAGATTAAATACTAATTGCAGCATAAATGAACTGCATGAAAGATTGGTAAATCTGAATTTATTTAAGGTAATGTAAATAATTTACTCATATGTTGGTAAAAATGTCAGTTTCAAAAGTTTTTTTTATTTAACCAACATACCCGGAGTGTTACAAATAAATTGTTTCGACTGTCAAGTTGAGAAAAATCTCTGTACCGAATGGGATTCTATATCAAAGCAAAAGTATATAATTTGTGTCTCCTCGTGTTGCTACAATGGAAGTACCAGAATAACACTAAATGAAGTTTAATATAGAAATTTCAGGCTAAACAATTACTGAAAGCATTATACATTAAAGAAGTTTTCCTTTTATAAAATACCCAGTTGTTGAACGTGTGGATATTGTAGACGGCTAGAAAACGATATAAATTATATATCATTTTGTTTGTTGGTTTGTTTAAAAAATACAGAACTGTTTGTAATATATGGTAAATAATCTACCTGCAGCATAAACTTGCATCATCTGCTAGTATTCGCGCATTTACAGTTTCACGTGATTTATTTCCTTCCCCAAGACCGCTTATAATAATCCTGTTATTCCACAGTGTAACACTGAAAAAATCATGAAAATTGAGGCAAAGATGTACCACAGGGAAAATCGTCTATATTTATCAATCAAAATTTATTTATTATTTTTTTGTTACTATATTAAAGAATGTGAAGATGACGATTTTCATTCAAAATATGATTGTATTTCAAACATAAATGTTATCAGTCAAGATTTGCAATTAATTGAAATCGGTCGGGTATTATTTTGAAAATACAGATTAAGGCAGCAGCTTTGACTTCGGTCCCCTTTTTCAGGTTTGACAAACCGAAGCAGTTATTTCATGAACGCGGAGAAATACAATACCCAGGCTATAACACGGGTAAGTCTAACATTGTTATACCCGACACGTTATTCTTCCACCCCACGACGTCGTTTACTCTCTATTTCAGATTTTTCCAGAAGCTTCTAGGCATCCATGGCTCAGCTCTGGCATTGGATAGAGATGGCACGTAATATCCCATTAAAAGTATGTTGTTAAGGTGAAATTTGTAAAAAAAATAAAAAATTAACCAGTGTTATTCCTTAAAAAAACGCAAAATGAAAACCAACAAAACTAACAACTTATTTTTCGGGCAAACCCAAGAGCACATTAAACACTTTGACGATGGAACGATCGTTTGCCTTTACCTGAGTTTCTACAAATTTTACCTTGACAACATGACTTTACACACGTTCTCTGTACTTCTGAATCACCAATCTCAACCTTGTGTGCTTTGGGGCTTTTCGTGCATGTTGCATGCTTATCAAATCATCTCGAATACGCCATCTTGATTCTAACAGCAAACTGAGCTGCTTAACAGCTTGTTACCTTAAAAAAAGTTTGCTTCTGCCTATAATCCATTAGAAGCAAGACTATTCCCTGTGACCTGCATGAAAAGTGTTTTTAAGATTGAATAAGTATAACAATGTAGAGAGAAGTAACCTGCATAGCTTGTCGTATAATGTCGTATTGTGGTAGTGTAGAATTCTTACCACATTGAAACTTTTAACATCCCATGCAGTGTGGTTATTCTTATAGTCTCATTATTGTGATTTAATATTAAAATATTGCTTTTCAATTTGGTGAGTCTGATAAACCATATTCTTTGATCATAACATTAGATCATATTTTTGTTTACACACATCCGGTTTCATTATGAGAAAGATTACAACTCGGCTTCTGTATAGTTGTGCTGATTCCATTTAAACTGTACTGTATTCCATTTAAACTGTATTGTATTCCATTTAAACTGTACTGTATTCCATTTACCGGCTGCACCAGCTAGCAATATCAACACCACGGTTATACACCAGTCTATATAACTTTGAAACTGCCGGTTTGAAATTCACTTATAATGTTTTCAGTAAAGTGTTGCTGTTGATTATTAGCCAGCTTCGCTCGAACTATAATTGCGATTAACAAGGTGCAGTGTATATTTGCATGGATTGGTACTTAACACTAACATGTCCTCTTTCTTGTATTGGTGCACAACACTAACAGCTTTCTTGGAATGGTGCACAACACTAACATGTACTCTTTCTTGGAATGGTGCACAACACTAATATGTGTTCTTTCTTGTAATGGTGCACAACACTTACGTGCACTCTTTCTTGGATTGGTGCACAACACTAACATGTACTCTTTCTTGGACTGGTGCACACCACTAACATGTGCTCTTTCTTGGATTGGTACACAGCACTAACATGTACTCTTTCTTGGATTGGTGCACAACACTAACATCTTTCTTGGATTGGTGCACAACACTAACATGTCTTCTTTCTTGAATTGGTGCACAAATATAACATCTTTCTTGGATTGGTGCACAACACTAAAATATCCTCTTTCTCTTTCGCACTGCGTCATTTGGGATTTGTATTTAAGTTATGTCTATGAATTTGTAAATGGATGTCTGGTCTGACGTTAGGTTATATTTGCCGTCTTTGTATGTTACTATCATTGAAATAACCATTGTCATGCTCTAACAGGTAAGACGACAGACGTGCTCTGCGGCATCTACATTAACAGTTTTGATTCCATCAGTATTCAGAGTATGGTAAGTGTATGTTTTTTTTGCTCCTGATCTCTAACTCGTTCATCATTACCCTTCGGTTAACGTATTGTACATCTGCCTGAATAATGTTATCATATTTATGTTACCTATTAAATGGGGCTCAACACTCAGCGCCAGTTAACATCTCAAACTGACATTTATTTATATGAGGTAACGTCTCGCATAGGAACATAGTTCTTTGAATGCAGACGTTTCATATGTTACAGAAGACACAAGGCTTGATTTCACATACAGTAGAACGAAGGGTCAGAAGTACGGTAGGACTGACCTAATAACAAGGAATATGTCAAGATTGTCATTTACTCGTTACACACTAGTACAACATTACAATGTTAGCAGATTTAAATACGTTGAATATACAAGTAGGATTGAACCTGTGATTGCATTACCAGTTTACTCAACATTGAGTGCGAACGGTCAACTTAAATATGATGTAATACCCTTATAAACTAACCACACATGTCACAGCTGTCATCTTCGGAGAGGTAATGGTCTCCAACATCTATTATTTCAGCATAGATCTGCATAAAAAACATTACTTAATTTACACACCAGTATTATATCAACTATAACTAGGCTTTATATACTTGAAACATGTTTTATTATAGACAAATATGAACTGGTCCTTCTTTTACTGGCATTTATTGCACATGGGACTTTAGCACGCTGTGAAAAATTATCGCTAGATGTAAAAAAGTTTAGTTATGAATAAAAGTTAACAGATACTATGAAATAAACAATTGTAGGCAAAAGTAAAAATTACAGAAAAGTTGCTGAACATCACCGTGAATGGCTTATGATGTAATAAACACGTGAGGGATGTATTGATAAGATACGAGTTACATTTTGTAGCCAACTGGCAATTAAACGTTAATAATGCAGATCCAATACATTTGTTCATCACCCGCTGATCTATTCTCGTTAAAAAAGTTATCAACGCTTAAGACCATGTTTATGGTACATAACGATCAAATAGACGGCTCATTGATACATGTTAACATCAGATTGATAGACAAATGGTTACATTATAATATGAACAACTAGCAATATAGCGTCAACCAAAGGATAATGAGTTTCCTGGAAATTCTTTCATCGAACATTTGTAAAAAGAAACATTTATGTAGTTGTGAAAAGCTTTATTTTTTGGAATGTCAATAACACAAGTCCAATGTAACAAAATTAATTTTCACATAAGGAGAAAAAGAAACACAAAACATGTACTCGTTCTTACGATAAAGTGTATTTCTCATATGTGACATATAATAACAACAAAGTAAGAGCAATTACCATGACTACTTCCTGCGTGACTCGGGAAGCTAACCCTAATATTTCTTTTGATTGGTGAGATTAGTCTGTAAGGAGAAATCTGCTGCTATGTATGGCAAGCCGTTTTATCACTTCTACCTTTATTCTACATATGTCGAATTAGTTTTGCTTTTATTTTACTTATGTA
>JAVFBX010239263.1:0-20029 GCA_034783855.1 Mopalia kennerleyi | reverse complement strand
GTCTTATCTGCTTGATATATACAAGAAGGCAACTGGAACTACCACTGGGACCCTCCGAGGGGGTGGGGGGAGGTCTCCAGAGGAAACTGTGCCAGAACCCCCCTAGTCTATACTACTTAATGTATTATTACTCTTTGTAAATAAATGTTTTATTTATTAATGGTGGTTTTACTAAAAAGTCCTTAAATTAAAGCGGTCTTCATGTCAGAAGGCCGAATTGCAACGCCCTTTTTGGACAGTTCCGGACACATTTATTTCTCTTTCAGCATAAACTAATACTAAATATTATAGACTTAAATAGGACGAATATTTTCTAAATTGTTTTTAAAATAAATTATCTAATGATTGTTGGGTACATGCCTTTAGAAATAACACAGTCTGTAGGTCATTCTTTCGGTATGTGCGAAACTTGTGTTCAATTTAACTCCTATCCTAACACTTTTCCTCATATATGTATTTTAATTGTGTTCCTATATTATAAACTAACACATTACTTTTTTACAGACCACAGAGTACTGGACTGGCAATTGTTTGATTCCAATATATGAAAAGGTCCGAAATACTAAATAATCAGCTGAGGAATCATTTTCAATAAAATAGGGACTGTTCCGAAATGTAGCCTTATCCCACTCAAAGTTCAAGAGTTGGATAACTGGGAAGACATAAAAGCAGACATGAAGAGTGTATGATCGACAACTTCGCTGTGGAGTAACCACGACCTTGGATAGTAAAAGGCTTCCATTACTAAGACGATCAGCATTCACCGCAGACAACATTCAAGGAGAAAGAAGGCCGATCCTAGCCTTACACGTTGACTGTTCCTTTTTCAAGACATCGACGACAAATTTGTACAAGTTGTTTGCCTGGTACAGTATTTTGTTGGGAATCAATTCGGAAAAGTTCATTTACTGGTCAACGGTCCTGGCAATACCAACAGCCATTTTTCCCGACAAAGACAAGTGTACTGGCTGGCATTAAGAAAGACATAAGAACAAATGGGTGTGAGAGTGTATACAATATCACCAGAGCTTTGACTGCAGGAATCAGTGTGGTGCGATCACCAAATGAACTCGTACGAGAGAAAAGACAATTTGACAATGCCAAAGCTCTAATGAGGAGATCAGGGATGCTGTGAGAGAACTACTCAAACATGCACGTAACAAAGAAGATAATGTTCTTTAACACTCGGACATTCTTGAGGACATGAGTTTTGGGAACCCCTTTAATATGTAGAGATTTGGTCAGGTTCACAACTTCAGATTTGTTTTCCCACCCTTTTACCGTTGATTCCACTTTTTATCTGAGTCAATTTGAAGTGACCCCAATAATTTACAAACCTCCTTTTGGAATCAACCCGGACTCTAGAAAATACAGTGTTTCTGGGACCAACTATGATCCACCAAAAAGTCTTATCAGACTCTAGCAGCGACTTGCACCTCAAACTGTAAAGGATTCTCAAAAGCTAAAGGGTTCATAACCGACGATGAAGCTGAAATTTATCAGGCATTTCAAAATAATATGGAAAATCCACAAAGTCTGAGATGTTTCCGTCATTTTGAGAACTGCAGGGAGAAATTGCGAAATATTTGCATCAAAACTAAATATCAATGACCCTTTCTGAACAGAACATTTGGCATATTTTCAAAAGAGGGTGGCATGCTTGACACGAGATGGTGCGGACTTCAGACATCGTCTGGAATTTTCCAAATATGACCCCCAAAAACCGGCAACCGAGCTTAACCAGCAGGTAGCAATGTATTGGGAGTATCTGAACAACCACGTTCAGGTCGTGGATGGTCACATGATTGATACTGCTAGGCAAAAAGCAGGTTTAAAAAAAGATGCAAACTGTAGACCTAATCGCTGTTACACTAACACATTAGAGTCAATGAATCATATTACGAAGTCTGCAAGGAATATTGTTTGGCAAGCAAATCCAACTGTTCCACAAAAGACACAGATTCATTTTGTAAAGCAGGTCTTTGAAATTATCGACAACCGGGAGGTTAAAAAGACAAAGTATGCATTAACTGGTCTTGGACAAGATTATCGTATTTCTGAAATTGTTCGTCATCTGGAGGTCCCACCTCGGGTGTGGTTTGATTGGCCCTCAGTCGTGAAAGTTATATTGATGATGTAAGCAAACTCTCAATAGAGGATATTTTTGCACAGGAGGTCCCCTGTCGTCACAGCATAAGTGAATGTGGTGGATTTAAATGACATTACACACATTTATCAAAGGTTACTTCACTGAAAAGTCCTTAAATTTAAACGGCCTTTATATCAAAAGGTCGAATTGCAACTCCGTTTTTTTATATTTCCGGACACATTTATTGCTCTTTCAGCATAAACTAATACTAGTACTGTAGACTTGAATAGGACGAATATTTTCTAAATTGTTTTTAGAATAAATTATGTAATGAGTGTTGGGTACATGCCTATAGAAATAACACAGTCTAGAAATCATACTTTCGGTATGTGCAAAACTTTTTGTACAATTTAACTCCAATCCTAAAATTGAAAAATGAACAACTTTTCCTCATTTAAGTATTTTAATTGTGTTCCTATATTCTAATATAGAACTTCCTTTTTTTTACAGACGACCGAGTACTGGACTGGCAATTTGTTGATGCCTATAAATATGAAAAGGGCAGAAATACAAGATACTCATCTGAGGAATCATTCATAACAGATGATGAAGCTTAATTTATCCGGCATTTCAAAATAACATGGAAAATGCAAAAAGTCTGAGATGTTTCCATCATTTTGAGAACAATTGCAGGGAGAAATTGAAATCAAAACTAAATATCAACGACCATTTCTGAACAGAACATTTGGCATATATTCAAGAGAAGGGCTTACTCGGCGCAAGAGATCATGACGACTTGAGACATCGTCTGGAATTGTCCAAATGTAGCTTTGGCAAAATGGAAACTGAGCTGATCAGAAGGTAGCAACGTACTGGGAGTAACTGAACAACCACTTTGAGGTTATGAATGATGACATGATTGATACTGCTAGGAATAAAGCAGGTTAAAAAATGATGCAAATTGAAGACCTATTCGCTGTCACACGAATACATTAGAGTCAATGAATCATATTATGAACTCTCCCAGGAATAATTCTTTGCAAGCAAATCCAACTGTCCCACAAATGAAAAAGATTCATTTTCTAAAACAGGTCTATCCACCAGCAACTATCCACCAGCAGCAGGTAAAAGAGTTTAAGTGTGCATTAACTGGTCTTGGGCAAGATAATCAGCTTTCTGAAATTGCTCGTCATCTGGCAGTCCCACCTGAGGTGTGGTTTGAATGGCCCTTGACTAGTGGTGAAAAGTATATTGATGATATTAGCAAACTCTCAATGAAAAATGTTTATCCACAGAAGGATGTTCTAAGGCCAAACTCAGATTACAAAACTCTGGAGTATACAAATCTTGAATTTGACATTGTACTTCAGTTAGTGGAAGTGTTTGGTTATTCAAAGTAAAATGCTTAAACAATCGAAAGGGAAGTGTTGAGGCTGATAAATCATCCTAATGCTTTACAGTGGAAAGCTAGCCTCCAAACAGATGGACCTGTTAAGTTTGATGTAGTCTTGGGTCAAAACTTAGAACTGTTTCCGTATCGTCATACAAAGGTCATGCAGGCTGGTTTTTGGATGTTTCAGATCTGATGGAATATGTACACATTCTCTAGTGGTTGCAGCCAAGCGAGGTATCTTATGGACCCATTTTGGTTTTAAACAGAAAAAATTGTTGAAAAAAAGAAGTACTTACTGACTTGTGCATTGTGAACAAAAACACAGCTAGTAAAGAAATTACGCTATCGGCCCTCATGTGTAAAAATTTTCACAACTACGTGAAATTGTAACTTTGATCTAAAAAATATATGTTTGGTGCTCCGAATTAGATCTACAAGCTTACGGTTGCTCTTCCTGCTGCTGTCCCAGCTAAAAGGGATGTGTTTTTGACATCGTTGTATTGCTTTCTGTTTTTCTCCCATCTAGTGTGTGTTAGTTACCAGTGTTGTCAACGGTGAGTATGTTCCCTGGCACTCCTCCTGAGTGGCCAGTTGGGTTTGAGATTCCTGTTGCCCAGGCGCCCTCAGCGCTAAAGGGAAACAAAAATTGATCTGTTTCTGATGTCTTTGTACGATGTCTTGGTGCAATTTCTGTTATTGTCCTGCATTTGTCCGGTCTTGTCTTCGTTTGTTGCAAGTGGCGTTAAGGGTATAAAATAAAATGTTTGCATCCCAATGTAAAAAATTGAATGTACACAGGCCCTTTTCCTGAATTATTAGGTGCTCTTACTACATAAGAAATACTAATTAGGTTTCTTGGATTATCCACAGGTGTCCATGGCACCGCTAATGTTTCTAGGTTAATTCTGACTGTAAATATAGTGTGACACGGACAGTATGGGCTATTTGTCTAGTTGTTAAGCTTTAAGCAGCATATTTGTTATCATTTAAAAATCTATCAAAACAGCTTTATCAAAAACTACATCAACAATCATTTAAAAATATTGACTGAAGTAATGAGCCTAAATATCGATCCTGTATAAAGAAATAACCAGTATGACATTCTGAGAATCGCAATTCTCAAGGCTGAACAACTAAAGCAAATGGCGGTAAAATACGGATGTACAGATTCTAATGTAATTACATTTTGAGTTTGAAGGCCCAAACGGATTGATACAGACACGTTCCAGACCTCAAATTTGCCAGCTTCCAAAGATTGATAAAAAAAAATCAAGAGCAGTGGCTGTGTAACGTCCATAAATTGATTAGGAGGGTTGAGCTCGCTGTTGGCGCTCATATTAGGAATTTTGATTTTCTATTTATCTTTTGTCATCGATCGACCTGCTGCGTGTCTAATCATATTTGTACTTTGCGGCTGCTTGTTTAAATGGCGTCTGTTCAAATCAGGTGTATTGGATTCATTATGACTAGTGTGTGCTCTCGCCTCTCTTTGGTTTCATACATTGGTTTTAAAACCTGTTACCTGTTTTACCTAGAGGACGCATTAGCAAAACCCTGTAATTGGTGGATATTCTCTAATGTCATCTAAAAACATCCTTCATAAACGTACAATTGAAAGGCCTATGAGCAATACATAAACGATGATTCATCAGTTTAGAGACTGAGGCATGTTGCGTGTGTATCAACTGATTTAAAGGAAGTCTAGGGAAGCCAGGCTGAACGACAGTTGAAAACAGACCTAAAAAATCATTATTGAAATCTGGAAAAAAAGATGACGTAACAAATGGGGATAATCAGTTTATTCCATCGAGATTTCCGACCAACACAAAACAGTATTTTTGTCGTGTATTTCTTGTATTTGTTAACTGCCAAATAGACCACAACACACGTATTTCATTATTTATTGGTAATCATTACAATTACAAACCAATGTTAGTTTGAATTATATGCACCAGCTGAATCCAGAAATGACATTATAATTTGGTTCTTTTTAGGGTCACGAGTACAATTTGAGACTAACGGCATGCTGAATTTGCCTCAGAAATAGCCACAAATTATCCAGTTTGTGAAATTATGGCTTTAAACAACACCAAACACATCTTCACATCGAAGAGACGTGATCGCTTCAATTAATAATCGATAAAACCTTCACAGTAAAATATGTGCCGTAGGCGAAAACAGCTATCACATTCTCCACAAGTTCATCTCTCGCCGAAAGTTTAAAAACACAAGATCCCTACGGTGTCTTTAAACAAATTGCGATTTTCTGTTTCAATACCCAGTTGTCAATTGATTTATTTGGAACCAAAAAATGGTAAAGACATCATAGGAATTACTTATACGTCGTTTCGGTTCTCACAAACAATACCATACTTTTGCCTTTCTTAATACATTATAAATTGCTCTAATTCAGATATATAAAGTTCGTTAGTACTTCGTCCGTAAACAAATATTGGGTGTCGGTTGAAGACATTTCTTAGGAGCAGATATAAATATTCGGGATAGAAAACTAAGATAGAGAAAAAATAAACCACAAATCCGTTTCACTTAGGAGAAACGTGACCATCAGTAATGCCAGATTGCTTATTTGTTTCAATAATGACCGACAAATAGAGGGTTTGAGGACAGCCCAAAGACGATCAATAATGTCAAGGTTTGAGAT
Organism: Mopalia kennerleyi; assembly: GCA_034783855.1. Classification (NCBI taxonomy): domain Eukaryota; kingdom Metazoa; phylum Mollusca; class Polyplacophora; order Chitonida; family Mopaliidae; genus Mopalia; species Mopalia kennerleyi. The sequence goes on along the minus strand of JAVFBX010239263.1, from coordinate 13,885 downwards.
GATGTTAAGCTGCTCTCCGATACAGTTGTTGTTGAAGAGCTTCTAGGTTAAGTATCAATATCCGATAAACTGCAGCTACACCCATGCCGCAGAATAAATATAAAAGTAGAACCTAATGTAGGCCAATATGCTTTAATAGTACTTATTTTGTTGGGCACCCGTTTTCTCTGACTAAACTTTCCAAAACAACTACGTAAAAGTAGTGCCATTTTTAGTGCTGTTTAACCTGTAGCTGTACTGTACTAATTTACCTTAGTCTTATCTATCCTGTTGTCAACTACAGAAATAGCTGTGGGTCACGCTAATTAAATCTTAATACAATCAAGAGTGAAAATGTTCTGTTAAGCGTTTAATTATGTATACTCGAAATTACATTTGAATAATTGAATTGGTTTTTTACTAAGATATTTTATTCGTCTGCAGTGGTGATTCTTGTTATAACACAGGAGCTGCGAAATTGTCAAAACAATTATCTGTTGAAATCGCTCCCCAGGTTAATATATAACATTTATTCGGGTTATTCGAGTTTGGAATGTTTCAGTCTCCTGTGTTAAGTCAATTTGTGCAGTGCTGTGCAACATAGATACACTGACTGGCGTTAAGATGTAACATTAGCCACCAGGGCACACATTCACGAAACTTCGTCAGATAAATTCTTATCGTAAATGACCTCACCCCATTATAAACTTCCATACGGCAACTTCATTTATAATAAAAAATGTTGGAAATAAATTTCATGAAAGTGGGTCTAGATGCAAATCAAGAGCCGCCGTCTTAACGAACTTCGGGCACGCTCAAATTCACTGGAAACGTTATAAATAAATTAAATTTTCGGGGAAAATACTATCCTTAGAATTTGTAAACACTTTACCCGAAGCGTTAGTTAGTTTATCTACTATACATAGGAAACACCAATAGTGTTAAACCAACAGGAGAGTAGAAATTGTTGGCCACGTTCTTATAACGCAGCATAATGCAATGTAGGTTATTATGATGCTATAGGTTACTGTCTATAAAATACTAGTTGTCTTGATGCATTAACGTAGGATTAGTGTCTTTACTGAACTGTAAAAACATCCAATCGTGACCTGTCTGGTGGTTACCATGCACACGTACTGTAGAACCAGTTCTATAGACGCACTTTACCAAACCTGTTCTTTGTCTTTCTAATGGGAAACTGCCTCCCTGCTTCTGCGATACTTTATGTCAGAGTATCACAAGATTACTTGATTTGTTAGTTTTAACAAAAGGACAAACGTCTGAAAGCCTTGGGAGCGTTAGGAGTTTTCCGACAAGGGTTCTCCATTGGGTGTGTAATGGAATAAACACACATTGAGACATATGTAGTGAGGACAGTAGGATTCGAAATGTAGACAACAACAACTAAAGCTACGTATTGTTGTGTTTGGTGTTATAACAAATGTTTAATAATGTTTAGTATTTGTTGAGGTTTTATGATGTTTTTGTATTTCCTCATTTTATGACTCAAACTGTATGGGTTTTATTAACTAGGCAAATCCCATGTTAAAACAATTTACTATAAACTGATATTTGTTTTGATGTATTCCTCTGTAAAATTAAACTAAAATATCGCGCATCACTCTGGGTTAATTTGGGTACATTTAGTTAAATTTGGGTGCGCTGAAAGTCGGCTGATTTTGACTTCTGCAAAATTAAACGCTTAACCATAATAATATCTATCATATTGACGGGACAACTATGCGGACAACATTGATCTTTTATAATGAAATTACTAGATGGTTTTTTTAAGGCATTTCTCAAGGACGAGACATTGCCCAATGTCCATAAGGAAGGAGATCGATACACATTGATGTATTTATACGGACACAAGCCAGCTTCCAGGGATTAAGGAAAACACCATGAGTTATGGTCGTTGACCTACAGGTCAGGAATTGTTATTGTATGTATTGCTGTTGGATGCGTGGTTTAAAAGAACCAAAAATGATTGTTAATAATCACGTTCCCATTACTAAAATTCGTATTGGGCTTTTGCCTTTGATGCTGAATCATTTGATCTTACGATGTCTTATTAGTTTGTTTGATGGGGGTTCCTCTGAGGCCCAGTCTATTGTGCTTTAGACTGATCATTCCCTTCATTGTACTGCCAACGGTTTCAATTCCGTCCATAGCTAATACAACGGAAGAGTTTATTTGATTGCGGCGATGGTTGGGTGGTTTCCATAGGTTTTTTTTTATCGGTATCTCCCAATTACCGGTGATAAAAATATACCGCTGTATCCACGATCACCACTATAAGAGGAAGGGACCGGCCACCCATACAAAAAAAGACCAATCAAGTGTTATGGGCATATGGTGGCTAGTTCGTGCCATTAACCATCTTTGGTCTGTTTGACTGGTGTTAAGCTACGTTCTCAAGTATGTTTCAAGTATATGAAGAATATACACAACCTGTAACTAGTGGCAAATCCATGCAGTCACCGTAAAGCATAATTTTTAGCTGCGACTGAGCAGCTCTATTAGTCACACTGTATGTCGGTCGGATGGTCGGTCGGTCGGATGGTCGGTCGGTCGGTCTGTCGGTCCAACTTTACCTCATGACGACCTGAACAGGATAGAAGCCAAACCGCTTAAGATAGAAAGTTCAAATTTGGAATGCAGCTCAATATGATGCTAAAGTACACTCCTATTGAAAATGGGATCATTCCAAACAAATTTCAGTTTCCATGGCAACAAATATGTCCAGATCTGTCACTTTTTTTTAACATTATGATGTGAACAAGATAGAAGCCAAACCTCTTATGATAGAGAGTTCAAATTAAGTATGCAGCTTAATACGATGCTAAAGTACACTCCTATTGAAAATGGGTTCATTCCCAACAAATTTCAGGTTTCCATGGCAACAAATATATCCGAATCTGTCCCTTTTGTTTACATCATGACGTGAACAGGATAGAAGTCATGCCGCTTAAGATAGAGAGTTCAAATTTCGAACGCATCTTAATATGATGCTAAAGTACACTCCTACTGAAAATGAAATCATTCCGAACAAATTTCAGGTTTCCATGGCAACAAATATGTCCGAATCTGTCCCTTTTTTTGACATCATGACGTGAACAGGATTGAAGTCATACCGCATAAGATAGAGAGTTCAAATTTGGAATGCAACTTAATATGACGATAAACTACACTCCTATTGAAAATGGGATCATAACAAACAAATTTAAGGTTTCCATGGCAATACTTAATCAGCTAACATTCTAAATAGCCCCTGTCCAGTGAAGAAGAGCCTAATGTCGCAGCTATAGTGATTCTACGCTTGTTCGTATCTATACATTTGTCAGCTCTTTGAGTGCGCTTTCTTGTTCCACATTTTACCAACCTTTAAATGCATATTATAAAAGTCACACTTGTTCAAGCAATTTTATTAATAATTATACCAATTCGCACTTTTATGGACATCGATGGCTGAAAAAAACATAGACTTAAAATCAAGTATCATGTTTCGGAGAATTGTTTTCGTCATCAGAGAAATAGAGGCATTTGTATAGCCCCTTAAGTCCACTGTCAATAGCAGAGAAAAATGTCAAACGATATTCATCTGCTAACGGAAAGACTCAATCATCCCAGGATCGTCTAAATTCTTTTTTCGTGTTTATACATTAATTTTGTCCGCGTTATCAGTGCGCTTTCTTATGCCACGTTTTAGTTGCCTGTAAAAACATGGTTGACAATAACACAGACGTAAAATGTTTAAAATTAAGTTTCCTGTTTACTGAGGTTTTGTTTTCGTCCGTCGAGAAATGTAACGGCGGTGATATTTTCCTGTTAGTTCACTGTCAATTACACAGAAAAATGTCAAACGATATATATCGGCTAAAAGGAAAAACTAAATCATTCTAGGATCGTCTCAATTACCGTTTCGTGTCTATACATTTGTCAGGTTTTTTTAAGTATGCTTCCTTATTCCACATTTTAGCAGCCTTTATGTTTTGTGAGGGTTGTTTTCGTTAGCAGAGAAAAAACCAAAACATATCAATAATGGAAAAGCTATGTACGCCAATTACAGACACAAACGATGACGATTGTTTATAAATCCATCTAGCAACAGTTGAAATAATTTACAATGTTAACAGTTTTATTGAGCCACAAAAGAAGCAAAACACATCAATCTTATTGAGTTTCTGGAAATGAATATGTGGATTTCATCGCAAAGCAGTCCTTGTTTGATAATGTCTCTTGTTAACTACAGTTTACTCCTTTAGATATCATGAATAATTTAAAAGCATATTTTACAAGCCTATGGCAGAACAGTTGGGAATCCTCTGATAAGGGTAGGTTCTATTATCAGTTTAACCCCAAAGTTACCTCCCCTGTTCTTCAGTTTTCTTCTCGAAAAGCTGAAATACTGTTTTATCGGCTACAATCCGGTCATTTTCAGTTAAACGCTTATTAAGCAAGATTTAATTTACGTGATTCAGGTCATTGTGAAGTTTGTTTTGTTGAGGAGTCTGTTAGACATTTCATGTTGGTTTGCCCTAGTTATACATACCAGAGAACTAAATTGTTTAATGCTTTGTCGAATTCTGGGATACAATCCCCATGTCTGGAGAACATTCTAAACCCAGCTAGAAACCATAACAAAGTGTTTCAAGCAGTTGCAAATTTTATAATCAACACATGTAGATTTTAATTAAGTTTACACGAGTTTATTTTGTCAAATGCTAGTTTAGTCTTTCTGGTGCCAAGTGTATGTGATATATTTCAGAAATGTATATGGTATATATATTTGTTCAGTTATCATACGAAAAAGGAAATAACTATTTCTTTTTGTTTTCTTTTTGCTGTACTGTGGGGGACTGTGTTTTGTGCAGCTTTTCTATATCCCAATCTCTCTTATCTAAGTGCATGGATTTCTGAGTAATCGTTTATGTTTAATCTATGTTGTGATTGTATGTAGTGATGTAAAGATTTTATCGCTCAGTATGAGCGGTTTTTTTTTGTTTTTTTTTTTGTTTGTTTTTTTTTTATATTTTTGTTTATGATGTACTGCTGTTACATCGGAACGTGTTTGTTTGATAGGCCATGACAATTTGTAATGTTGATGTCCTAGTCTATAAAGTCATTGTCATATATGGCGTAAATCATTCCCTGAATGGACACGCCAATAAATTTAAATAAGTAAGTAAGATACTAATATTTCATGTCCATCTTTGTTACAAAATTTACAAGGTGGATTTCTTCTAAAATTAGTGTTTGTTTGTCTTCCCATATTTCCTTGCTGATTTTGACGAGAGTTAAAATTATCGTTAAAAAATTGTTGTTCTTCTGTGCGGTTCGGTATCATTTGTGTTATGGCAGCTACTTGTTTATTAACTGCATCTATTTGAGAAATAGTACTACAATACGCCTGATTAGCAAGACGTACTTTTGAGATAGCATCTTGTAAATTTTCTGGCCTTGACAAAATTACATGACCCGGAAATTCACTCTGTAAACCTTGAATAAAAATAGACAAAGTTTCTGATTCGGTTTTTTTTTAGCTTTTCGACATAACGACAAAATATCATTAATGTAGCTATCTAGGGATTCACCGAGTAACTGTGTACGTGTGTATATAGCATTATCCTGTATCCAGCGATTGTCAGACGAATCAAATCGCTTGATCAATGCTTCATTTAGAAGATAGTAGTCAATTTTAATTTCTTGGCTAAGCGTTCAAATAAAATCTTGGACTGCACCGATCATGTACATAAACAACAGTCTTCCCATTGTTATTTCATCCCAAGACATAACTTGAGCATAAATTTCGAAAGTAAGGAAAAATTGTATCAAATCTTCCGAAATTCTTCCACTATATGGTGCAGGTGGTGGGATAGACAACTGAGGTGTTTTGCTGTGGTTAGTTCTCTCTGTTTGTAATTGTACAGCCATTAAAGTTTCCGAATTTTGCTGTAATATTTTATTTAACATACTAAATGTGTCACCTTGAGTGTCCGGTGCAGGTGCGGAAGCTCCTTTCGTTTCTACGTCGGGCGCTACAACTGAACCGCTGCGCAATTGTTTTCCACTTGGTGTGGATGGTACTCCTCTGATAGACATTGTTAAGGTTTAATAAACTTTCCTAACTTGACAAATAAAGCCAAATAAAGCAATTGCCGAGAATACTTTTATGAAACTGATTAAAACCCAATCTGCTACCAATTGTTATGATGCCCTTTTTTTAAATCTTTGTTTACTTTATGTGATTCTATTAAACTAAATACCCAGAGTTCCCGTGTGCCGTGGATCGATTAAATCTTATCAAGTAAGACAAAATATTCTCGGTGGTTTGAAAGAAGTTTGACTTTGTCAAGGGAATAAACAACTAATAAAATACAACATGTAATAAACAAACAATACTTACTTCCTCGTTCGATTCCTTCCTTAGTTCTTGCTTTCATTTATCTTCCGTTCACACAACTCTCTACTCCACTAACTCACATCTAACCTCTTCTGTTCTCTACTTCCACTTCCTTAGCTTCAACTCCCAAACTTAACTAAACCACTCTTTTTAAACACGTTGCGATCCACGCCCTAAATTTGTAATTCCTTATGGTCAATTCTAATTGGTCACTCCTGTTACATCAAGGCGTTACCTAAACTCCAAAAATCGCCTGTTCTCTCATTGATCAGTCACATGTAAACATTTAAAATAAACACAACATAACAAATGTTTATACTAAATTACTAAAATAGAGACAAAATATAAACTAATTCGCTTGAATTATATATATTTTATATTTATAAACCAAAACAAAATAATCAAAATGGCCTATAAATATAATTAACATAATCTTCACATTTAGGAAACGATGTGCCTATAGTACAGTGTACAATATGTATTACCCTGCTACTTTTCAATTTGCGTTTGTAGCTTTACGCTCACAGTTGCCATGGCGACCCTCAAGACTTTCATCGCTGCAAAGACTTTGTAAAACCTCTACCTGTACTTATTATTTGTTATTCTTGCAAGTAGAACCGATAGTTCGTACAAGCAAAAGCTATCATCATTAAACACACACATGTATCCAAAAAGATCATAAAAAGAGTCGAGATTACAATTGAGATTACAACTGTAACCTGTAACCTTGTTTTGCCTATTTGTTTCCAGAATACGCAACTACTGCCTGATGTACTCGGCATGAATAACGTTAAGTTTTGAAAAATGTTACAAATGAAATTAAACAAAATGAAAACACAGACTATATATAGGCGCCGAATGCACAACATCAAGTACAATACATCCATGACATCTGGATACTGAATTGGACAAAAAAAGACCCATATCTTAGCGATTGTTAATGAAATTTAAAAAACACACAATGTTAATTTTCTAAAAACAACCTGCAAATTCAGACTTTCTGCCACCAGTTAGGCATGATAATTCTAATCAGCAGAGCGGATTGTCTTAATTTTGTTAATAGATTTAATCTCTTCCTAATATAAAGAGAGTTAGGCTGAGGGAGGATTCATTCCGTGTCATCTGTGGGATTGGAGGTAAGTTAAATATATTTATTTCAAGAATTCATTGGAATTTGGAATTTTTAGACTAATTTTTACGTCAACAATGTTTAGATTATACAACTTTTAAAACGAAAATATTTTTATTGATAAGTAGATTCAAATTATGTATCTTTGTAAAGCTGCCTAAAGGTGTGAGGACTCATTTTGTGTGATACCTATCATGCTTTAATGGCAAGGTTTATCTAAACAAATATAAAAACTGTCTAAACTTATCTAAACTTAGTTTGCTAAGGCGAGCACTCGTATATAGATTCGCACAGAGCAAAGATTTATGGATGTTGTTATTAACCCAGGAATCAATATTTGAAGTAAGCTGCTTTTTGTCTACATATTAACTTCATGCACGGTGTAAGCACGTTTAAACCAACAATGTGTATCAGCTGAAATCAACAAATATCAATCCGACACGTCACTTAAAGCATTGTGTAGGCCTATCAAGAACCGAAGCAGTTTTGTAAGTATATCTAACTGTTGACAAAAGTTACAATGATGGCTGTAGTTTTCTATTAGCTGGAAGTAGCGTTGTTGTTTGTAAATTCGATACGTTACTGTCAAATTTCTTTTATCCTATTCAGAATCTGAAGACTAAAGCCACAATGAAACCTGTAGTCATGTTGGTGCTTTTTGCTCTGTTGGTTGGGTGTTGTGTTGTTGACGGTTTGCTGAGATACAGGCCAGACAAACTGACTTCCGAGGGCTGTAAGTGTTATTAGAAATTGGGAACCCTTTGATTGTGTTAAAATGTTAACAATAATTTTTATTATTAACCTCACCGTGGTGTCAATGCCACGATGATATCTTGGTGTTCTAATTAGATGGCATGCGGATGGGAGTCCGTGTTACCAAGTGCCCCCGTCGGGATTCGAACGAAGGAGAGAGTTATAACCGTCTGAACCACAAAGGCCGACGGCAGAACGAAAATAAATGACTTTTAGCTGAATGTCTTTGGTATATATATTATTTTACAATATAGTATAACAACTCCGAGCAAAGATAATGAAATCATTTTGACGCTTAGAATAATCAAACCATCATCGCAGTTCCCATCAGACTGCAGGTGACAGTTAAATCAAGAAACGGAACTGTTGAGTCAAAGGAATCTTGTAATATTTTTCAGGAGTTGTAAAAATAGCTTACTATGGTAATTTTTTCAGTGGTAGTCATACCATTAGTAATACAATATTTACTTAAGATTTAACAATCACGCAACGGTCCAATGGATTAATCATTGCACAGCTGAAGCCTGTCGGAAGTAGGTTTCTGACGGTGGAAGTGGCTGAATCCTTATACTTCTTTCTATCAGTTTCCAACCATAATAATATTAATCGGCACAGCAAATTCTCTAAATAAGATAAATATCTTTTAAAATGGAATAAAACACTGATTGAATGAACGATTCGATTTATTAGTGAGTGAGCGAATAAATGAACGAATGAGTGAGTGAGCGAAAAAATAAATGGATGAATGATTGAATCAATGAATGAATGAATGCATCAATTTATCCAATCAATCAATCCAATCAATGTAGTAAACAATCAATGCAATCAGATTATGTATGTTTCGTTGTTTCAGCTTCTAAGATTATGAACGGTGAAAAAACAAAACGAGAGACAGCGGGAGGTGTAGATGAAGAAACAAATCAAGAAACCAGAGACGCCTTTCACAGACCTGGTACACGAATCAAATCACAATGACAGCAGCTGTATCGTTGAAGAACTTTTCTCTACACTATGATTGCGCACTGTTGTTTATAAGTTGAAGAGTTTTGTTGAGCTTTAAACTATATATTGTTAAGTTAAGTTTTTGTTTAGAATGATGCTCTTCGAATTGGTTTGCGTCATATATCTATGTTTATTTTATGACGTTCCCTCGAGTAGTTGTGATTTACCAGGCAACACAAATATAACGTCATTCAGCACAACACTTTGTTTCATCGTAACTAGGCACGTGTACCTATAAAAGGTGGCCAATAGAAATTAAAGATATTCAAATACGTCAATCCTTTTAGTTTTTGTTTCTTTATTAAAATTATATGTCTTATATTGTTATATTTCTATATATTGAGTGTGGCGGGTTCAATGGGTATCATTGAGAGATATTTATACTTTCTGTATTATTTGTTCATTTAGAACATTATTCAGAATGTGTTTTGAGACAATGAAACAATAAGTAATGCACATTCTGAAAACAAATAGAAATATTGTTAACTCTATTGCTTGTACAACTATGATGAGGAACCTGTGTCCAAAGAACATGTGGCAGTCAAAAATGAGGCTGAACTGCTCAATACATCAATACATAAGTCAATACACGGTATCACATCATTATACTAGGACTTCCTGGTCAACGCACGGTATGACATTTACACAGGGACTTGCTATTGTACCGCGTGGCGAATAGAAATTAAAGATATTCAAATACGTCAATCCTTTTAGTTTTTGTTTCTTTATTAAAATTATATGTCATATTGTTATATTTCTGTATATTCAGTGTGGCGGGTTCAAGGGGTATCATTGTTTTGACCTTTTGAACTTTTTATTATCATTTTTTTTCTGTTATATCTTAGTATTTACTTAATCGTAAATTAAGAGATACTTAATCGTATTCAGAATGTGTTTTGAGACAATGAAACAATAACCAATGCACATTGTGAAAACAAATAGAAATATTGATAACTCTATTACTTGTACAACTATGATGAGGAACTTGTGTCTAAAGAACATACTTATGGTAGTCACAGATGAGACTGAATTGCTGAAATCAATACATGGTATCATATCATAATACACTAGGATTTCATAGTCAACGCACGGTATGACATTTACACAGGGACTTGCTATTGTACCGCGTGCGTAGAATTATTATGCATCTGCTTAATATCTTTACGTCAAGAATAATAATTGCTACATTACGCATTTGTTTGTATAATCTAACAGATTATAGATGGATCTGTCGCCTGGACAGTGTGAAAATGGATGCGTTGGTTCAATTTGACAAGAACCATTGAAAACAACGAGCCTGGCAGGCCAGAAAGCTAAGGTCGGTACAAACGTAGTTAGGATGGGAGATCATACATTGGCAGTGGCATATATTATAGTAACATTTCCCATTGTGGGGGAACGGGTGGGCAGTCCCCTGCAGAATACTCCACCTGCTTTATCGGCAGTCCGAAAGAGGTTGGTCGTGCGTTGTGCCCTGTGCCAAAGGAGAATGAGATCCTGGTTACAAAGGAGCAACTTGGCTGACAAAAGGTTGTCGGATAGCCAGACTGCCTTCACACGTCATTTCGGCCCAATAGACAGGTGGTCAGATTGGCCCGTTCTGATCAATCGGCTGGAGACGTCGAGCCCTGCAATGATCTATTACTTTAATGCCATCCAAATTAAAATATTATCCAATCGGAACAACCACAAAATAATACTAAAGTTAAATCCATCCTGCCACAATTTATGGATTATAGCAGAAGGCAATGGCGCACGGAAAGTTTCGCCATAGTTGGATGGGAAACACTGGCGGTGAAAACTAAAACAACAAATGATGGCTTCTCCATCACCCTCAATCAATCCCGGAAAAAAAGGAAAGTTATTGAAAAAGAATTAAACGACAAAGGCAAAAACGGGCGTAAACTTCTAGCATAATGAGTAAAAACGGAAACAAGCTGGCGACCAAAGTATTACCTTTCGGATTAAATAAAACACTACTAGCAACAGCTGGTGCACTAAACATGTGACTAGAATGCGGTCTGGTGATATTCTGATGGAATGCAACAGGCAGGTAATCTGGTGAAAATTAATAAAATTCTAGAATTTTCAGTAACAGTCTCGCTAGATAAATCTCTCCACAGCAGTAAGAGAATCAGCAGAGACAGAGGCAAATATCTCCCTGATCTTTCAGAAAATAAAATCTGCACTGAGCTCAGATAACAAGGTTTAACTTACGTTAAACGTTTCACAACTAAAAAAGATGGTGGCATTACACAACTAAATACATACTTAATGACTTTTGAATTTGCTACAGTTCCAGACCACATCTAAGTTGGACCTTAGATACCGTCATCCCCAACACAACAAGGTGCTTCCAGCGTCAACTGTTCGGGCACTGTAAGACCCAAAGTAGAGATGGACTAGTCTATTTTCGGTGATCTGAAGAAATCCTTGAGTACTTTGATTGCAAAAATAAAAATACTGTAGCCATCTCATAAAAGAAAATCAAATACAGCTTATAAATTCATAAAAGCACGTTAGTTATACCGAGGCTCGTCACCTTGTCTTTCTGTCTCTGATGTTTAAGGTTCATGCCATTCGTTTGCCAAAGTCACTAAGAAAGTGTCAACTGGATATCATAGCCTTTTTCTGTTAAGGTAAACATCGGACAAACCAAGATTGCCATATCCACACAGACTGAAATAAATGATCCGACACGGGCACACAAACATCAACAACATGTCAAAATAAATAACAATAATAAAACAGACTCACAGTCAAAAATTAAAAGCCAACTGGCGCGAGGCTTATCCCTCCAGAGCCACAAGGGACGCTGTTAAAACGTTCCAGTTTTAGCAGTCTATTAATGTTCGTAATGTAGAGATAACTGGACGATCTCTAATAAGCCATCAAGGAGTAAATCATCTGTGCCGGGAACGGTTGCCATCACCAACTGCTTCGTAGCCTTGGAGAGGATGGAGGTTGACGTCAGAACTTCTCCTTCTACAGCTAGCGGCATAGGCAGTGACTTGTCACATCGCAACATAACATTAATATCGGAAGATCCTATAGATGATTGTCCGAAGCCGAGGGAAGCTAAGATCTCATTCTAGAGAACTTTGCCCTTATAAACATTCTCTGATGACATGTATCTAGCTACTTGTGGCTCCTCCATATTCATCAACACAAACCTTATCCACAGCCCTGTGGCATTTGTTACTGAGATGCATGCTGTCGCTGTTCGTGTTTCTGTTGGTTGAACTGTTATTTTGTGTTCAATTTATGTTCCACCAAACTCGTAACTTTAAGTTCATAAACCTTATGATTTTATACAACTTCCAGTACCTTTTACTTTTGTAGGGGATTTAAATGCCTACAACCCTTTGTGGATTCCTTCAGTAACAAAGGCAAAGTTTTAGAAGAGTTTATGGCATAGGAAGACTTGTACTTCTTTAAAGAAGTTTCGGGTGCCTTCTTACATTCAGGTAATATGAATTCTTCTTGGAAAGTGGATTATGACCTCTATGGCATCAATCCTATTCCTTTCATCCTTCAGCGTCTTTCATCCCATTCGTTAGACGGAATGTCAAGGTGGAAATTTGACAGAGCAGATTGGCACTCCTATGAAACGATCTGTGATCAGGAGCTCGATCCACAATTCGTTTTAGCATCATATGATCCTACAGAAACATTTATAAATATTATACTCTCTGCTGCTGACAGAAAAATGCCATAAAAAATGCTGAGCATCATTTTAACCAACATCCACTACCAATCAAATGAAGCCATATTCGCATAACTAGAGCTTAAGCTAGGCGCCAGCCCAAAACCAAGTTTGTACAAGCGTTGGCGTGACTTCGTATCCGGCATCACATCTAAAACAGCAATGTGTAAGGTTTTGAACATGATTCGGGGAATTCAATGTAAAAACTACAAACCTAAGGTACAGCATCTGAAGGAAGTCAATGGTTTGATTATCTTTCCTGATATAGCAAATAGATTTACATGCAATTTTACAGAGAAGCCATCCTCTGCAAACTAATCACCGGAGTTTCAGAGGATTACAGCAAGAAAGGAGAGGAACAAGGCAAATTTTACTTCTTAAAACGTCGAGGATTAGAACACCTCGTTTAACCTCGAGAAACTAAATTTTCTCTTCGTACTGTCAATGACTCTGCATGGGGCCACAATGTTGTATTCTATAAGTTCATGGATCAACTGCTGCCTTCAGCCCTTGGCCTGCACTTGGAGATATATTTTAAGATATAGACTTCTGGTAGATTCTCTCAATCCTGGTAAAAAAAAAACAGGAAATGATCAGACCGATCCAAAAAATTATCTCCCCCAATGCTCTTACTAGCTGTATGTTATACTGTGGGGCGGCTAATAAATGACCAGGTATGTGTCTTTGAGTACTCACAAATACTCAATGTGATTTCTTTTTCGAGACATTCATTAGAAATAGTTTTATCAAAAATGAACACGTTGTGTCGTCTTCAATTTCGCTATTATGATAAACACTTTGAGTTGTATCTCAAAACTGATTGTTCACAGCCACCTCCAGACTTGCTGTGACAACATTGCTGGCGATGTTGTCACCAAGTTTTTTAAATAGATCAGCGTGTATCATAAAATCT
>JAVFBX010239241.1:0-10493 GCA_034783855.1 Mopalia kennerleyi | reverse complement strand
CCCCCCCCCCCCCCCCCCCCCCCCCTTCCCCCATATTTGTGATTCAAGTTCATTGACAGGATGAACAATTAAAACGTTTTATTCAAACACGTGCATGTTGTCACATTTCCCCCCCTATCTTTTCAGTGGTATGGTAAGCGTGGTATAGTTAACTATATAGTTAAACATATGTTTAAACAACATTTTAAGTAGCTATTCAAAACATCCCACCCAATGCCATACCTACACAAGGTGTTATAAATTCGATTGTAGCAAAGTGACAACATGTCTGTAATCTGATAAAGCCTAATCAGTTCATAATTTCTGCTACTTTTTTTATAACCATTAGTTCATTGTACAGAATTAGAATGATATGACTTTCAGCGCTAAAAACGGAGAAAAGAGCTAGGCAATGGGATGGTTTTATAAACGAGTGGGCTGATTGCTGATATCTTCCGTTAGTCTTATTAACATATAGATAAAGTGCGATTGTGTGATTCTTAGATTTCCGATGACCTCTCATATGTCACGAATCTTTGATATATTTTTTCTTTCTAATATAGGCCTACCCTTGCCATTAAAATCCATTTTGTGTCCTACACTGTCATAATGTTGCTAATGGCCTCTTTTGATTGAATTGGAATTGTTGCGATTAATGCCGAGCTTATACATCTGCGTTATATGACGGCGTACTAGATAAATGTGTGAAGGAAACCACTCTAAACGTTGATACAAAAACAGATGGCCTTCCTGTTGCCTCTTCACCCGAGAGCAGCGGGCACCAGGAAACTCTCACCAGCCGCCCGCCTTCTCTGACAATAATGCACCCCATCATTATAGCTACACATACTCAACCATGGCATTTAAAGCGCTATCGTCTGTTGGACAATTAATATTCCTCCATAAAATGAACAAACAGTCTGTCTTAACTCGAGACATATAGGCTAATTAACTTAGCCTGAGGGCGACCCATTTAGATGGTGAATAGAGCCATTGGGCTGACCTTTGCATGCAACTTGAAGATTCCAGAATTATAGCAACGATGAAGCCATAATAGCACATAACTCGAATGAGCTTTGTATAGCCACTGGTATAGCACCTGGGCAAACTCACCAGATCAACATGGAATTCTGTATCAAGTCTTGCTGATTATCTCGGTCGTTATTCACTTAACTTTGTTACTATTCAGACGTCGTCAATTAGCCGCATAAATCAATTATTTGAATCCCTCTAAGAAGCCAATCGAATGATCTGACGTAGGAATTGTTTGACGTTTAATTTTGAGTCTCCGCTATTGTTCCTAATTGAAATAAAAGTTAGCATACCTGTGTTCACGTGCGCTAGATGAGCCGTCACTTGGCCGTAATTAACTTGAGGGATTGGAGACGAGTCAATCACACGAGATATGGGAAGCTCTACAAGTCTACCAATTAATTTTGTTTTCAACTGCGATCATTTAGGTTATTGTCCGTCGTAATTTTGTCAGCTCAGCGATTAGAGCGCCTGGAAACTGGTGAATAGGAGCCGGGAAACCGTCTAACTACCGGCAACAAAGTGACAGACTCAGGAGATGAAACTACAATTGATTTTTCAACAAATACATTTTGATGGCTATCCGTTTTGTAATATCCTGACTTTAAACCAAGAAGCCTACATAAATAGCCCATGTCTGGCGAACTGCAAATATTTACTTAAAGAAAGTGAGAATGGCGACATCTTTGGTAATCGACTGTCCAGTCTCACCAGTGGGTATCCGCGCGGCATCACCAGTTATTAACAACACAAAACAGCAGTCGCATCGTGCCATAGTGAAAATCGAACCCACACAGTTTGGTGACGTTCGTTGTAATGGACCAGATACAGCATCAGATACAAATATAGACGATAGTTTAACAGACACAAAGAAATTATCAACTGTACCGGTATCAAGTCTGAAATTTTCAATTTCCAATATCCTGGACTTACAGAACGATAAGGAATCAAGCTTACTGGATAGCCAAATTAGCAGCGGTTTTTCAAACGGTAAGTTATCGCAAATAATTGTTTACGTATTTGATTTGATTAATTTAAATGGTCGGTTAACACAGGCCTTATTCCATTCTGACACATTCTGTTTAGGATTCGGAGCTTTGGTCAATTTACAAACTAATTGTAGTACAACAGTTAGAGCATTTTTGACACTTGGAAATGTTAGAAATCCTGCATTTATCCGACAGTCACGTCAACATTGTTGTGTTCGTCAATCTACTTTTAACAATATTGAAAATCCGGCTTTCTTAGCTGAAAAACTATGCCATTTGAGTTTTAACTCCAGCTTGCTTTAACATTTTTCGACACCCATAATTTGATATTTACGCCATAATAACCCGCTTCAATCTAGATACAAAGAGACGTTTGAAATCCAAAATGTATTTCTTTATAAACAATTCACAGTTAAGATTGACATTTGGAATATTCAGTTTGACATCAGCGAAACTCAACCAACTCATCATTTCAACAAAGTTTATTGTCAGCATCACTTTTCATCCATAATACTTCACTTCACCTCATTGATTATAAATAATTTTATTGTGACTTCTGTTATATTTTTGGTTGTGCTTAACTACGCACATTGACTGATTCTTACACAGTTATCAGACAGGTGAATAATGACTGGTGTCATTTGACATAGTTTGTTTGTAGAAAACCTCAATTGTTCCATATCTAATCTGCTACCCCTTTATGCTGATGAGCACCTAGCACACATCCACAGGTTGTAGCTAAAGGCTGTGAAATAGAGGCATTAGGTAATAATCTTAAAACGACAGAATACACTCATGATTAGATATTACAACTTACATAAAACGATCTGCCGAAATTCGCTGATTTCTATACCTTCAATAAATCATTATTGTTGAATAAGTATAAGAATTTGTTACCAAATTAATTTCAGCGGCGTATCAGTGTTTTAAAAATATTTTTGACTTTATGAATTTATATAATTTAACAAACGATGGATTAATAGAGGTCTAACTACCTTCTGTAGTTTAATTATTATCTCAGAGAATATGAATAGTGCTATGTTTTAGATTATTTTGGGTATAGTGCTAAGTAACGGAATATAGTATATGCTGCACATTTAATCATTCAATATTGTAATTTAGGGGCTTTTCCCCACTAGAATAACCCTAAAAATATTTCCCTTTTAAATCGTGGTATATCGCCAATATTAGCACAATTTCAGGTTGGAAGGTTTAAACTATATATAATAGTCGAGTGCGTTCTATTGAAG
Source organism: Mopalia kennerleyi (assembly GCA_034783855.1). NCBI lineage: Eukaryota > Metazoa > Mollusca > Polyplacophora > Chitonida > Mopaliidae > Mopalia > Mopalia kennerleyi. The sequence goes on along the minus strand of JAVFBX010239241.1, from coordinate 7,243 downwards.
AATAATCGGAGACTAAGTATATTTCAAGCTACCCAACCTACGGGGGAATATCTAGCGTCTAATGTTCGAAGTGCGTTTTGTAGAAAATAATTCAAGCTTTTTGGGTTTGTTTAATTCGTTCTGACTAATGATTCCATCAGATTCTAACTTGATTTATATTATTCCACTCACTCTTTTTGGTCCGTTTTTATCAACAAGTAAGCTAATTATATACTTTACATCGGTTCCATAATTTAGCGTCTGTTTTTTTTTTTTGCATTCCCGAAAAAGAGTCCGAGATGCCCCCTTTTCTGCCTCCCTTTTTCCTCAAGGTTCCAAAAAACTCGGGCACTATATCATAGTAACATTGATCTGAAACATTTAAAGAATTTAACCCTCCTGGATATTATTCACTAACATGGAAATGTCACCCAGAGATGTCACTTCGTGTGTTTATTTCTTTCTTTTGATAATTTACATGGCATCTCTAAAAAAAACAATTTTATAAAGACACATTTCGAACACAACATTTAAACCAGAACTCATTAAAAAATCAAGATTTGAACCGGTGCTCATAAAGCGCTTCATTTAAACAGGTACTCATAAAACACTTCATTTAAACAGGTACTCATAAAACACTACATTTAAACAGGTACTCGTAGAACGATACAATTGTACTGGCACACCTACAGCACCAAACTGGCACTCAGCAATCTTAGTCTGTTTGTTTTATTGAGGTTTGACGTCGTACTCGCGGGTATTTAACTTTTATGATGGCGGCTTGGCCAATTCTCACTATTCCTTGCTTAGCTACGGTGGAACACAAGACAGAAACATGGTAAAAACCATCCCCGCGGTTGCCGGAGCCACATCGTGTGACTCAGTCATACACCTGATGGTCGACAGACGGATTGGAACCGTTGAACTGTACATCGAAGAAGGATAAGTAAGCAGACACGCTAACCTCTAAGCTAGGCCGCGGGACAGCACTCTTAGAACGCTACCGGTTCTAATAGAAGGCTGAAATCAGTAGTCATTCTTAGAACGCTACAATTAAACCGACACTATCAGAACGCCACATTTAAACCCGCCCACTTGGAACGCCACCTTAAGACCGTCACATCTACATCACTAATTTGGAGTGGCACTCTTTAGAACGACGCATTTAGTGCGGAAAACATAGAACGATATACACATGGAGACCGGCGAATTTCGAATGACATATTAAAACCGACACGGTTAGATCACACATTTTCACTTTGTAGCCAAGAGTTTTAATGAGTCCAATTACATTTTTATTTTGACTGTCCCCGAAAATTCGAGCAGAAGTTCATTGTACTTTGAATCGTACAGTTGAATGAATGAGGTGTATTAATTAATGAGCATGCATTCTCCATTTTTATAACTCGCATCTTTAATGTGTTGACAACGTTTACAGTGACTGGATTGTTACTTTTAATTTATCAGGAAAAATTATTTCGTGGAATGTTAATCGATTTGTACAATTTTTATAGCAAAACGAGACATAATACAAGTATCGAAATACATGAAAGCTGTTATTTTTGCAAATTTCAAATCATAATCTCTCAAGCGATATTGTTTAAAGAATAGCTTTTTAAATCCGAGAAAAAGATCCATCTGTATTTAACTCACATCATTTCTTAACGTCAATGTTGTTCCTTAGTCATTCCAGTATTTTCTCCGCTACAGGTGACATGGGCGCTTTACCAGCACTACACGTGGCCTGTGACGACAGCTCGACTGAGAGGACAAAGAGAAACCGCACGACGTTCACCACACGACAACTGCAAGAACTAGAAAGGGCTTTCAGAAAGACACACTACCCTGACATCTTCATGAGAGAGAAACTAGCAAACCGTATAAAATTACCAGAATCACGAATACAGGTTCGATAATTTTGTACTTAAAGCTAGCTTACCTCATAGCATCGATTTAATTCACCGTTTAATAAAATAATATCGTCTCTGAGCTGAACAAATCAAGAAATTAAGTTATTTACTGTTGAGTCAGCTTGATCTAAGTTACGTCAGTTTGCCTTATGGTAGGCTATTTCATGATCTGCCGGTCCATAGTAACTCATAACTATTATCTGTCTGTCCATGGTAAGTCGTCACGCCGCATAATCTGCCATTCCGTGGTAAGTCATCACGCATTGTTATCTGCCATTCCTTGGTTAGTCATTCCGCGTCATGAACTGCCAATCCGTGGTGAGTCATCACACCTTGTGATATTTCAGTCCGTGGTAAGTTGTCACGCCTCATGATCTGCCATTCCGTGGTATTAAAGTCATCACGCATTAGGACCTTTCAGTCCGTGGTAAGTCGTCACGCCTCATGATCTGTCAGTCAGTGATTGATCATCACGCGTCACGATTTTTCAGTCCGTCGAAAGTTGTCACGCATCTTGATCTATCAGTTCGTGATAAGTCAACACACCTGGTTATCTTGCAGTACATAGTAAGTCGTCCCGCTTCTTGATCTCCCAGTCCGTGGAAAGACTGCATGCACTATGATCTGTCAGTCCGGGGTATTGTCACGCCTTATGCTCTGTCAGTCTGTAAGTCGTCACACCTCAAGATTTATCAGTCCGTTGTTAGTCATCACATCCGGTGATCGTGCAGTCTGTGGATGTCATTACGCATTACATCATTTCATATTTTGTCGTTAAGATTTATGGTATACCTGTAAGAGTTGTTGTACCTAATGGTATGTCCTTTAATCCTCACGTTAAGTCATCTAGTTTCATAGTATACCCTCCATGTTGAGTCGTCATGGTATTAATATGCCATTACATGTTAAGTCATCACGCCTCATTATATGCCATTTCATATTACGTTGTCATGCGTCATGATATACCATGTCATGTGACGTGGTCACCTGTCATGATATGCCATTTTAGGATATATCACGCTATGGGAAGCCGTCACGTCTCATGATATGTCATTACATGTTAAATCACCACGCCTAATAACATGCTTTTTCATATTACGCTGTCATGTGTCATGATATGTCAGGTCATGTGAAGTGGTAATCTGTCATAATATGCCATTTTATGATATATCACTCCATATTAAATCGTGCGATGTTAAGCCATCACGGCTTATACTATGTAATTTAATGGTAAGTTGTTATGTGTGATGATATGTCATTCCATGTCTAGTCGTCACATTGCATGATATACCGTTAGTATCATGATGTCCGGTGTTCGATTATAGTTTACATCGTTTTACATGTATCACCGCCGATCGACATAAAAACCCAATTCGTCCGTTTGAACTTATGTCACGAATTACGTTTAAACAAACTGTTCACTCATTGAATCCGACACTTGGAGGCCTTAGTCCCTGAATCTGGCTTGATGTTCATGTTTGTTTGATTTGGGGTTTAACATCAACGTCAAGGGTACTGCACTTATATGTTGACGGACTGTTCACTTCACACCGTTCCCCGTCTAACGGCGGTGACAAACAGAGAGGAGACACATCGTGTGGCTCACACAATAACTTGATTGTCGACCAACGGACTAGATCCCGTGAACAGTACATCGGAATAGGATTAGTAAGCGCACACATTAAACACTAATCAAGAATAATACAGCAGAAATAATGGCGTGGTCAGTTATGTTACTGCCTTATGAAATACACTTCAGCTGTGGACAATTTTAAATACCTTGCTTCGTTTATCAATATTTTAGAATTTCTTAATTTGCCTGACCGTTTTCCGCCCCCGTGGCTGTAAAGAATTCACTCTGATTTTAGGATTTCAAAAACGCTCGCCGTGTTTTGTTTTTCGCTATGTTGAGATCTAACGCAATCACTCTACTTGTTCTGTTCAATTATGTCCAGCTTACTGTGGTTCACCAAAGTTCACGGTTTCAGTTGTCCAATAAAAACACAGATAACACGGGGACATGGCAAACGCCAAATTCAGCCCAAACAGCAGAAGTAGTCCGATTTTCTTCTGTGTTAGTGCTGTAAGTAGAATGTATACAGGAGAAAATGCAATTCCACTCAAAGATTATTATTTGAATGGTGTTTGTTGATTGTGCGTGCATGTATCATTTGGTCATGTAAAAATACGCAGTCGGGAAACTTGAGATCTAATTTTAATTAGATTGTCTAATCAGTATGTTTTACGATCTTCTTGAAGAAAAACATATATATATTTAATCTGATAGGTCTGGTTCCAAAACAGACGAGCTAAATGGAGGAAAAGAGAGAAGCACATGCCTCCCGGAGTTCTGCCTGGACTGCGCATGTCACTAGCACCTCAATGGACATCCCAACAGCACAGTGGTTTAATGGTGAGGCAATCTTCATTATTTATTTTCTAACTTTAATTTCAATATCTGTTCATGATGAGGACATCGGTTTCTAATGCGTGCATCAACAGTTAAATATCTGTATTCAGAATGTTAACATAATTAATAATACAACAAAGTATAAGAAGGATATGTTGAAAAACATCGGAATATTAAACTATATATAAGTGTTAAAGCAATGGTAGCGTAAATGCGAGGCACTAATTTTATAGAAATAGCGAAAAACTGTTTTAAAGAACTATATACGCCACAAAACTCGGGATAATTTGTTGACTGTGGGGTAGGTAGTATCGTGAAGCAGGACTTAATGTATCAGCCTGTCTGGCATAGCGACAGACGGAGCTTGACATTTCTTAATTGCTAGAGGCGTTAAGTCCTGAGTTCTATTATTACTGTAACGCAATGTTTATGTATAGTAATCATTCACCTGATATAATAGGATTTATTAAATTTACCAATAAGAACGAAATATTATCGCAGATTTTACTAACGCAGTGAATATATTATAGGCCTACCAACAATAAATAATATTATTAATTCAGTGCTTACGAACTTCTGAAAATGCAAACGTTTATCAACTATACTAATTCCCTGGTGCTACTGAACTAACCGTAACTAAATTTGAATTGTTTTTAACAAAACACATGCAACAACATAACAAACAAAGCGCGAGCTTTATTCGTCACCGATGCGTTTTTAACATTCAAGGGAGGTAACTTCCCCAGACAAAACACAAAGTTATTCCCCCTGTTATGAGTTTCGTAAACAACTTGTCTTGCTTCTGTGCCTATTTACCATGGTAAATAGTTGAGCATAATGGTTACATTTCTTCTGTCCACCTTTAAGTTTCTTTTGCTTTATATTTTACGTTGTTAATAGAAATGAGATAACTTACATTTTGACTTTGACTCACTATTCGGTCGCTTCCTTGTATATGCAGTGGCATAAAACACTAATCTACCAATCAATAAATTTATCAAACCCAACATATTCAATCCCAATTCCCAGATCTAGCCAATACTACATTTTCTGGAATGTTTTGGTTGTACGCAGCTTTAGTGTTAGGGTAAAAACGTGTAATTACACGTTTCATAGATTTCGTTTGGTCATAGGATAGCATATGTGTGTTTGTATGGCTACTCTATACTTGTGTTATTTCTTACCTGTATTAGGTTTAGACTGAGGGAAAGGGGCGGCTTTTGTTCTATATGGCGGATCTCACCTCTGGTTACCTTGTTAGCCAAGTGGGGTGGGAAGCTAATTTTATTAACTAGGCCAATGTGTATTAACGGGTTGGAGTCCGTCTGTAGACCATCAGGTATATGAGTGAGTCACAGGATGCGGATTCTGCAATCGCCGGGGTGGTTTTAAGCATGTTTCTTCTCGGTTGTCCGTAGTATTTAAACAAGGAACAGTATAAAATGGACAATCCGTTATAAAATGATTGAAATACCATTGAGTATGACTTTAAACACCAATCAAAGAAACACCTCTGATTACTAAAGATACTTGACCATACCTCTGATTACTAAAGATAATTAATCACATCTCTAATAACTACAGATAATTGATCATATCTCTGATTACTAAGATAATTGAACGCTCCTCTGATTACTAAAGATAATTGATCACATCCCTGATAACTAAAGATAATTGATCACATCTCTGATTACTAAAGATAATTGATCGCATCTCTGATTATTGACGATAATTGATCACACCGCCGATTACTAAAGATACTTGATCACACCTCTGATTTCTAAAGGTACTTGGTCACATCTATGATTACGAATATATTTAATCACACCTCTGATTACTACAAATACTTGATGACACTTTTGGTTACTACAGATACTTGATCGCTCCCTGGCTTACAAATATACTTGATCACACGTCTTATTACTAAATAAACATGATCACACCTCTGAATACTAAATATACATGACCACACCTAGTATTACTAGAGATACATGATCACATCTGTTATACTAGAGATACATGATCACACCTCTGATTTCTAAAGATACTTGATCACACCTCTAATTACTAAAGATACATAATCACACCTCTGATTACTAAAGAAACATGATTGCACTTCTAATTATTTAGGATACTTGATCGCACCTCTGATTACTAAAGATACTTGGTCACACCTCTGATTTGTAAAGGTCCTTGATCACATCTATGATTACTAAATATAATTGATCACATCTCTGATTACTAAAGATAATTGATCACATCTCTGATTACTACAGATAAATGATCACACCTCTGATTACTACAGACAATTGATCAAACTTCTGATTACTAAAGATACTTGGCCACACCTCTGATCACTGAAAATACTTGATCACACCTCTGATTACTTATGTACCTGATCACATCAGATTACTGAAGATAATTAATCACACCAAGATACATGATCGCACCTCTGATTACTAAAGATACTTGATCAGACTTCTTATAACTAAATATATTTATACACATTATTGATAACTGAAGATACTTGATCACACCTCTGCGTATTACAAATACTTGATGACACTTGGTTACTACAGATACTTGGTCGCACCTCTAATCACCAAAGATACTGGATCACACTTCTGAATACTAAAGATACTTGATCGCACCTCTGATTACTAAAAATACTTGATCGCACCTCTGATTACTAAAAATACTTGATAATTCCTCTGATTGCTAAAGATACTTGATTATACCTCTGATTACTAAATATACTTGATCATACCTCCGATTGCCAAAGATACTTGATTATACCTTCGATTGCTAAAGATACTTGATCATACCTTCGATTGCTAAAGATACTTAATCATACCTCTGATAAGTAAATACACTGTTAACTATTTACCGTAAATTTGACGGTAGATTACTGGCAGCTCATGCTGCCAACCAACTACCGTAAAAA
>JAVFBX010239230.1:0-10493 GCA_034783855.1 Mopalia kennerleyi | reverse complement strand
ATAAAAAAGACTTTCACCAAGCTGAAAACAGGAGGAAAACACCCATAGCCTAAAAGTCAAACTAAATTTGCACAAACATGAATATTCCAGTTAAGTAATAAATAAAAGTTTGAACAAAAGTTTGTGAGAAGAACATATATGTAAGTGGCTCAATTCAATCTGATAAAAAGGATATTACATTAATTAATTTGAAACCAAATTAATGTTCCTGGTAGTAAAGACAAATTTTAAAATTTTTTAAAATTAAAAGTAAAAATCATATTGAGATGCAAAATATTATTGAAATACTATTTGAACATCGATCGCAGGGGTGGTTTTTATAAGGCTTCCTCTCGGTTTTCCACGTCAATTAGCCGAGGAACAGTATGAAGTGGACAATCCGTCGTCATATAAGTGAAGTACCCTTGAGTACTAAAGTAAACCTCACAAATAAATTTGAACTTCCACGTTTGTTTGATTGATTGATTGGGGTTTAATGCCACACTTAAGATTATTTTACTCATACAATGTATTCTGTTATGCCAGCCCAATAGGCAAATAAAACCACCCTTCGACATCACAGGCAAAAAAAAAAAAAAGCAGAGACACTCATGCGAAGTAGAAACAAATATATTGCAATATATTATTTCCTGACGAGTGTTGCCTCTTTATAGCAACAGGGCAACATGGGACTCTCTCCCAGCCTGTCCACGGAGCTGGATTTGTACGTTAAAACTACAAGAGAAAAAAAAGTTTTTTTTCGAAGATGCTGACCGACAGCTATCAACACAATTAACCAAACAGGTACACCAGTTCTTCCCCTTTGCTGAAGTTATGGCTCTCCTCTCAATGTGGCCAGTTTGTGGATTTCTTTCTAGAATCCGCTAAGACATGAAATTTTATAAAGTATTACCATTTTTAGATGTTTTTACGTACCACTGGTGTAAGAACTTGTTGATCTACTGGCTGTAGTCGTACCGTGTTGATCACTAACAGGCTTAGAAGAAACACAGACATCACCATGGCTACCAATGCAAACACGATCCCGACAGTAAACCATATTCGAAGAAAACTCGGCTTCCATTGTGCGATTCTGACAAAAAGACGGTTAAACCAGGTGGAAAACCATCGGAGCTGGCATATGGACACGGACAGCCCTGTGGAATCCAGGAACTGCAAATATGTGCGAGAATAGCGCCTCTTACTCTGCAAACATAAAAAAATCAACAAATTATATTGATAGATTAGAGCAGAATATTTTTTTTAAAGATTAAAAACATATCACACATTAAATATGTAAATTCAAGATTTCCATTTCAAGAACTTCTCCAATACATGGGCAAGAAACTATACTAAGTAAAGAAGCACAGAGCAAGGAAGAAACGAAAGTATGCAGTTTTCAACAATTGAAAAGCTTAAGGCCTACCTCTAGGTGGAATTACATATTGAAATGCTAAAAATAATGAAAAAAATAATGTTCCAAACTGTATACTTGAATGGTATCACTGCGATAATCTATGGGACAAACTAGCTAGTTGTAATTTGTTCAATAGAACGGTTTGAACAAATCTAAAGCAGTGTTTCTAGTATTGCTTGTATCATATAAATGTGTTGTTAACTGCCCAGTGAACATGCTATTTAATGAAGATCTTGGATGAAGAAAATGTTAATGGATACATTTGTGGACAGACTAACAACGTCGAGTGTGTATAGTTGTATCGTAAAAAAAAACATAAGATTATCTGCATTAACGATATCCTATCCTCTTTCATGGTGAGTTCAGGAAAAGGCTAAAATGACTCAAATTAAGAGGGTGTAAAAAGGGCAAATCAAATTATCATATTTGTTTTGTGCTCTTTGGTATATTTTGAGAAAATCTGCATTATTCTGACATGTTGACAAGATTTCAATGAAGTAATGATAGAAACAAATCAAAAGGCTCACAATCAAAGTGACGCTATGAAGTGCAAAGTGGCAGATGAAAGAATACTACTGCCCTTAAGTTTTTTGGATATATGATTTATATGGACGATAATCACAAAAGATGAAACCTGTAGACCTTGCTGATGTCACACTGTGATGAGATAGAAGTAAGGACAACTGATCGTGACAACTGAGTAGGCTACTTATGTCACAAAACATCTCGACGCATGTCAGAGACTATGGATGCAACTCATTGTTACTTATATGTTCGTCACAATTGTCATTATATAAGCGCTTATATCACTTGATATTATTTGGAACTAAAAATGTATACTTATGATCAGTTGCAACTGGTCATAAAAAGAAAAACATGTGCAAACATCTGGAACTTGAGTTACTTGACCTATATAGTTGCCTTTAGATTTGTTTGTTTGTTTGATTGGGGTTTAACGTCGTACTCAGGGTATTTCACTTATATGACGACGGATTATCCACTTAACAATGTCCCTGGCCTAATTACAGTGGAAAACGGGGAAGAAACCTCGTGAAAACCTCCCCTGCGATTGCCGGAGCAACATCCTGTGACTCACTTATACCTGAGGGTCGACAGACGGACTTGATCCTGTGAACGATACATCAAAGTTGGTTTCTGTAAGCACGCTCGCTAGCCACTAAGCTACGGCCGAATTTTGGTTACCTCATATCTAATGCCAAGGTCAAGGTTTACCGCGTCGCAGGAAATGTTGAGTTGCTGCTGTCATCCAATCAGCGTTGGTATGAATGTTTCGCCTCAAAACAGCCGATACAGGCATATAGGCTATATGATTGGATAAAGTCTACAGGCACTCGACAGCGGCTATATATGTTATGCATCAATCAGTGGGTAAATGAAGGTGTATATAAATTTTTGAAAACCCGCTGTATGTTATGACCGTAGGAATATTAGGCTACACTTGGACTTTTATCTTCTCGTTTAGCTTTTAGTGCGCATTGTCAGCGATGATCAATATACTGAAGTCTATGGCACCAAAGCATCCAGGAGATATAGGCTACATGTGGGTCTGTAATCAGTTACTGATTACAGACCTATATGTCTATGACGAAAGAATGGTGATGGTGAGTAATCTTGCGTGGGGGTGGAGGGGGTGAACATGTGTGGGGAGGGAGATCGAGCTAGAGAACGTGGAGTGGGCAACTTTATTGTCCACTATATCACTCAATTCCGATCGCCATTCACATACCTTAAAAAATGCATCCAACAGGTAAAGCGAAGACCAGAAGCCTAAGACAACAGCAATCCATGTTGTCTGATGCATAATGTCCCGTAGCCATGTGCTAACCCCCGGCCGACCTCATCAAAACAATAACACGACTTCAGCTGATGAGAGAAATTCTAAAAATAGAATGCCATCACTTTAGGACCTATCCAGTCCTGGAATCACACGTCTGTAACTGTGTAACACGCTGGATTCGACGCGTGCCACTTCGATTACACGATCAAACCCTGTAAGCTACAGAAAGACAAAAAAGCAAGCCCTATGTTATTTCTAAATACATTATCAATGCTGTTCTGTTTTGTAAGAATAATTGTGAAAATCCACAATCTGTTACAACTTTTGTTGAAAGCATGCTTTCCTTCCGTTCCCACAAAGGTAGGTCAAAGGTCAAGCTTTGTTATTGTCGAATTTGATTGGCCAATGTAGTTCGTTGTGGACCATATACCTTGTCTCCATATTTTAATTACAAATATTGATTTTGAGAACAAAATGTTCTATTTTAGTGCAATTTGTAGACATTTACAAAAATATATGTACATAGAAAAGATTCTGCCTTGCTTGTAGTTACGATTATGAAGAGATACATCTTGAAAATATTATATTTTCAATGCAAACCACTTGTAGTGAAAATAAAGACCTTGCAAAGATCAGGTAAAGGATTTAAACCAAAAAAAAAAAATAATGCCACAATGTAAACACAACAAGTCTAAACACAACAATTTACCATCCGTTAATAATGCAATATTTTATGTGGTCTTAAAACCCTGTTATTTAAATTGTATTGACGTCTTTAAGTTGAAAAATTTGGCAAATCTGTTCCGTATTATTTTTACGTCTTTATTTTTAGTGTTGAAAGAAACGAAATTCCATGAAAACGGTTTGTGGTTTAAGCATTTGTTGCTCAGTTTCTTTTGGTTCATCATACGTTATCCCGTATTTGAGAAATGTTGACGTGTGTCTTGATTCTCATATACACGTAGAAAATGTTAGTAGATAAATTGACGGTTTAACTGCAATAGTTTTGTATTATTAATGGTTGATTAATGTGGAAGTTGTTGTTGTTAAATACTAGTGCAGAATGTGAGTGCCTAGGCTAACTAGGCCTAAGATATCTCCTCTGTATCCTCTTTATGTTCAGGACATATCTTAGAATAATGATATTTTGCTTTAGCTTCCCTTAGAGTAATGAACATGATTCAATAAAATCATATTGACTGCTTCTGAAATATTGGCTTTTCTCCTCATGTACATGTAAAAAGTGATGGGCTTGCATGGTAAACACGATTTTTTGGAGCAAATATACACATTTTATAAGGGGAGAATGATCCAAGTATTCTCTCACATGCATTTACGTGTTACAAACAATTTTAACAAATGACCTATAAAGATCCGTGAGATTTTGTAGATATGATATCCATAGCCATAGGTCAGAGCTTTGATTAACTGTGCATCTTTTCTTTGGTAGTTTCCGGAGAATACACATTAATAAGTGATGCTATCAGGTCAAGGAACCATGTGACTTAACTGTTGCTTTCTCAAATTCACTGTTTTATGAGTGAGTCACAAGATGTGGCTCCGGCATGGTTTTAACATGGTTTCCTCTCGTTTTTTCCTCCGTAATTAGGCAAGGAACAGTGTGAAGTGGACAATCCATTCTCATATAAGTGAAATGCCCTTGAGTATGACTTAACCCCCAATCAAACAAACAATCAAATTCACTGCACAAGGGAATAACTCAGGAGGCAATCGTGTTCAGACGCAGATTGAAATACAGTGTGTGTCATTCAATTGAAAGTGGATAAAAATTACCATTTGTGGTGTTATAGATAATTAAATATTTTTAAAATTTAAGTCTTTTGACAGTTGTCTTGCTAAGCCCTTGATTGATAGTTGGCCCAACTTACTATTGCAAAAGACAATAGATGACTAATATTGCATAACTCCCAAACTTAGTAGGTTAATTGATAATCATCTATTGCAACAAGATGTTAGTTTCATGTATTGCTAGTTTTTGTTACACCTTTATTGTATTATATGTACATGTATCTATCATAAATTCATAATGCTAATCAAATACTCTTATATTTATTTGTAATGTATTTTCCTTTACAGAAAGTTTGTGATGTTAACCTAAGAGATAAATATGTAAGGCCAGTGTTATGAAGCATGATGTGTGGCTGGTGTAAATGATGAACCCAAACTTGCCAATTACATGCACACCTACTCTCACCATCACTAATGCTCCAGGATTAGCCGTGGGCACGGCACCTCATGCCATCTCACCGTCTCTACCCATACCCTCACAGACACATGTGATCAGTTCAGCCCCAGCCAAAGCCGTCAACCTTCCAGAAACTATCAAGCAGGTTGAACAGCAAATTACGGTAACGATTTCTCTCTCTCTTATTTTTGATGATAACTTTCTGGGCCCAATTGCTCATCAAACCAAAATGCCCTCTGGCTAAGGGCAGTTTATTTAAAGAGTAGCAATGCTGTCTTTACTTAGTACTGGAGGAAAATTAAATTTCTAACATTATAGCTTCACATCTTAGTTGCGTTTGTGTCAATTATTGTTGGAATACACTGCCATCATGTAAGTGAAATATCCTTAAGTATGGCATAAAACACCAATCAATTAATCAATCAAAAATTGGTCACTATCAGCAGATTAAATCACTAGTCTATGATTAGAGTTAGTGACATCCTCTTATCCAGAATTAAGTTAGATATAACCGGCCCCTGTGAATAGTTCCCTTTATATGGTATTAAGAGAGGTATCTCTCTTTCACTGGCATGCCATCATAGTTTCTCCTGCTGCTGCTATTCAGAGAATCTAAATTTAAAAAAAATGATTTGGAAACTTTGCTGAAAAAAACATTAAGTAGCATTATTGTGCAGTATGCTTCAGTCCTTTGGACCTGTCCTGCTAATGTGTATAAATAAAAAAAGTATTAAATCATTCATTTTGGGGGGAAATATTGCAACTAGCTAAATATATTTATTTACTTTGCATTGTATGTTCAGCTGTATGGCCCAGGTCCTCATACTAACCAACAGAAGGAAGAGCTGAATAAACTGAACACAATTCTCTACCAATATAGAGTTGAATTGCAAAAGGTGAGTAAAATGTCACCTGTGACAAAACAATGCAATAAAAGAATAATATCGCCTTCTGGTTATATAATGGCAGTGTGAACCTGCCATGTTGATTTATTAGAACACTGGAGGACCATTAGTTTTCTAACAGAACGAAACACTTTACAGGTGATGGTTGTGTCAGTGTTGATATCTAATCAGGGTTTGTTTAACTCTTTGCCTCATTTTCCTCATCAGGAATTTCCAAATACTTGCTCTATCCAAACATGCTAAAATATGCAAAGAGTTAATATTTAGAGCCTGATAGTTTGGTCAATACTCATGGCTGCTTTGCGTATTACAAAAAAAAAGTTGTACAAATTTAGTCCTAAAATAATACCAAGTTCTTGAACAGTGATTCAAATTTAGTGGAATGCTATATAAAGTCATTTTGGTCTTATTTAATATAAATTTTTCATCTCCGCATGCGATGCGAGTTGATGGGAAGCGTAATGTCTTACTAAGAGCACCGAAGCCCTCCTCATCCAGTGGACAAAGCAAGGGATGAGATCAAAGAAAAGATGGATTGATCACCTCTAAAAACAGCAAAATAAAATTGACAAAATATGTAACATCGTATATTTTGATACGGGTGGTGTCTTTCACCCAATGGGCTGGCACACCATAACATCATTGAAATAACCTTAATTTTAGGGTAAATTGTAAAATCCTAATGATGCAGACAAATTTGAGACAGAATTTTTTTAATCAAATGAATAGAAAAACCCAAAGAACAGTAAGTCAAGGTTATCTCCTTTCTTTTTTCCAGTCTGTGACCAGTAAGCCTATTGTTAGTTCAGATATCTCTAGCTTACCGACAATGTTGGGTGGATCAGCACAAGCCTCTGGGGCTAAGAGCTCTGGAGTTGGTCAGACGGCAGGGTCAGAGGTGCGTGTTCTGGATAAGCGACGGCTACAGGAACTCGTGAAGGAAGTAGATCCATTGGAACAACTGGATGATGATGTTGAAGAGGTGCGATGTACATTGAATAGCTTTGAGGTTTTTTAATTTCCAGTTGTCATGGGTGAACACAAGATTTTTCTCAAAATAAAAAAATATGGCAATCGGGATTGAAGCAGAGTGCTTTCTGTTTTTGCCTAACCTTAATAACATCTCTAGTGTCTACTTTTTATTAAAGTTAAATTACTTTATTAAAGGGGAAGTAATCAAAGGAAAGAAGACCCAACCGGCAAGGCTTACTAGGCTACTTGGCAATATTTCTACTGAGAGCTTTGCTGTAATACAATAAAATTAAGCCTATCAGTACAGTGATCCCCAACTGTGGACAAATCTGTATTTGTTTGGGGGCATGAAGCGGTGACCAGTGGCTAAGCAAGCAAGCTCCTTTTCCCCTTAGTTCTAAGCATATTAAGGCAAATCACAGGGTGGAGTGGACAATATGTTGTCCTGTAAGGGAAATATCCTTAAATATGGTGTTAAACCCCAATACATCAAACAAAAAAACCTTTATGCATTGGGCTAGGTGACTGTGACAAGTGAAATGACCTTAATTATAGCATAACAATTACAAAGTTACAAACTAACTTATTTTCTGTTTGTACTCAGGTCTTATTACAGATAGCAGATGACTTCATCGAGAGTGTGGTGACAAATGCATGCAGTTTAGCAAAACACAGGAAATCTAGTACACTGGAGGCTAAGGACGTCCAACTTCATCTAGGTAAGTGGAGACAGTCTGCTGTTTTCCGATTTATTTCCTTGATCATTTGATTGGTCCTGCTTAGTTTTATTGTATTTAACTCGATTATGTAATGCAAATATTAAACATGATAATATAACTGTTACAACTTTGTAATAGATACCTTTTTTTATAACAGGTAGTTCTTGTGACTGATCCATGGCAAAGTTTTGTTCAAGACATTTTGAAAATTTTAGTCGTAAAATTAAAAAAGAAAGAGAATTACTATTAAGTTTTACCCAAATTGTATGCAGTGGCCTACCATATCCCTTTCATCATACCCCAAAGGTTAAAATCTGACAGATGGGGAAACACAAGAGCATCAACATTTGTTCATAAATATATATATATATCTGGCATTTTCTGATGTTTTTTGCAATCATATTTGTGTAGTTTAATATCAACTTGTTAGTAATCGTATATTGGGCATATTTGTGTATTTAACATCAATTATGTATTCAAGGTCTTCAGATCTACACAGGGTGGGTACAACATCATGTATCATGTAATACCTTTTAGTACTACATGAAGTAGCAAATAAACAAACATGCAGTCTAACACTTTTTTTTTTATCAGAGAGAAATTGGAACATGTGGATACCCGGGTTTGGAGCTGAGGAGCTCCGACCTTATAAGAAAGCTTTCCATACAGAGGCTCATAAACAGGTCTGTATAATGCTGGGGAGTTTTAATCAAGTGTGTATGGTTTGACAACTATGGTTAGATTAGCTTTAATTTATTAACAAAAATAAATTTGCGATTCAATATAAAGATATACTAGACGATATCTTCCTTTGAAAAGCAAAAATAATGTGTGATAAAAAAAAAAACACAAAAAGAAAAACTTTATGTCCCCTTTGTTAAAAGGTAGAGGACCAATATGGGTGTTTCTTATTATGGCTAGCTCCTCTTAGGAAATACTTGTCCATTAAAACTTTTGTTCAACATCTTAGTTGTGCTAGTGTCAATTAGCACCACCGTCATATAAGTGAAATACCCTTAAGCATGTCGCAAAACACTAATCAAACAATCAACTTAGCTGAAACTTTTGTTATTGACAAAGGCTGCATTTTCACTAGTAGCGTCTTATCATAACACGCCATCTAATTGGGTACATAGAAACTCATTGAACCAAATCTATCAATCAATCAATCATTGTTGATACAAATGGCAAAAGGGAGAGGCAGTTGTCTTATCTCCGAGAGTGAGTTATTATAACGCATATTAATATTTATAGACCAGAAGCATGTCTCTTATTTTTTGTTTTCTATTTCAGAGAATGGCATTGATCAAGAAAACTCTGAAGAAATATTAACGCTTTGGACAGTAAGATTTAACGGAGATTCAGCATAGTTTCAACCTCATCCACAATTCATATGAGAATCATCAATGGATCATCTGAGAGAAATCTACCCAAACTCTAGAATGTTTTCAAACAATGTTGAGAATGTTTTCAAAAGATGCACTGCTGGAGATGAAATCTTCGGAATGTCTGTTGTACACAATTTTCTAAGAATAATTTAGTCAACATGCGAATACGCTTAGTATGATGACAGTCTAATGTAAACTGGCTTTCGGTGTATGTATTTAATATTAAATGTTCAATTATACATCATACTATAATAACTGACCATTAATAACCACATTGTTTTGGTGACGATGCATGAAATAAACGTGGCAATATTGTACAAAATACTGTTTTGTTATTTTTTTTTTATTGTTCATCCTTTGTTTCATATGGATTTAAAGTTTTACTCAATGATATTTCACGTTTATGATGGCGGACCAGCTAGCTGTGTCAGAAAGTAGTTGCAGTAAAACTTGGGTAATTATGTGAGAAAACATGGTAGAAATCTGAAAAACACCAATTATTTTGTTTTCGAACAATTACCTGAAGAACATTAAATCCCGAGCTAAATAAAGCATGATGCGAGGGAAAACGGGCGTTGATTTCATATGACAAACTTTTCATAGAAGGACAGGAGTACCAGCCCTCCGTGTAGGGGGGTGAGGATGGGACGACAAAACCAACATGTGATAAAGGCAGTCCAAATATATGTTCGTGGAACATCAGAAGAGGATTCCGTCACAAAATTGACGACCTAGAATTTCTAAACGTAATTGAAGACTATGACATTATAGGCTTAACTGAGTGTTGGATTGATGCCACATTTAGTGATCCTTTCGAATTAGGAAACTTTTTTTGCTCTCAAAACAAGTAAGAAATTGGGACACCACTACAAGTAGTGAGTTGACTGAGGCCACTGTAAGTGACAGTTTAATAATTCTGGAATCATCGACAATTAGAGTTACGGTACATATTAAACTGTTGATACTTATCTCAAAACTGAGAATTAGACAAATGGTAGTTTTTACACCGTACTTAAAGAGGCACTAGCGCCGAAAATAAGGACTTTTTTGTAATTACAGAATCAAATGAGTTATACTTATTTTTCTGAAGAAGCCGAAGTTAGAAGCTT
>JAVFBX010239219.1:0-10493 GCA_034783855.1 Mopalia kennerleyi | reverse complement strand
TCTATTATATCATGTAGCCTTATCCAGAGATTCTGTTTATGAACAGAAGAGTTTTATGGCTACAAAATATACATAAATTAAGATTGATTTCGTCAGCATTCAATTGAAACATTTTGAAATTATTTTGGAATAATGAAAAAAAAAAAGTGCAGTTCTTATACTTGAAACGACAAGCGCCATGAAATTTTATTCTTTATTCTTAAACATGTCGGTATACATGCTTGCGGAAATACTGTAATCACTTGTATTTTATCTGAACATATTTCTGTCAACCTTCCTCAAGAAATGCACTGACCTAAATACATATTCCTTTAAGGGTTTTTTTCCTCCCATTATTTTATATTCACGACTTTCAGTACAAGATGAACATAGCAAAGGAAATACGCCTTTGTTTTAAGAACTTGACACTTTTGTCGTGAATGGCTTTACTTTCTGTTCTGTTTTAGTTTGTCGTTATGTGCTGCTCTGTTTGTACTTCTGTATCTGGTCACCCCAAAATATCATAGTCTTGTTTGTACTGCGGTCTAGCAGTGTGTGTTTGTATTAGAGTATTTGGCCATATGTTTGTATTGGAGTCTCGGTGTTTATTGAATCAACTACAGGTGCGTGCTGTGATATTTAATTTGTCTCATCTCTGAGAATTCCCCGCCTTGTATAGAATCAAGTCAACATCACTGACTGGAGAGCAAACCTAGGCAACTAGCAAATATCGGATCTGTTAAATATACGACGGGCTGAGCGGATCACACACCGCCTCTAGAAATAAAAGAGTTCGCTTGGGAAGTTAATAAATTAGATTTCATCTGATCAGCAAACTGACTAGTCGCCCACTTGTAAGCAGCAATAAATCTTCTTTGGTTCAGTAGTTTATAAATTCCAACATCCCGTCATTGACAGTCTGACGGGGTCTGATCAAACAGTATGGTCAGCTCACTTCAAGTCAAGACGGCCATTAGCAGGTACGATATTTCTTCTTAGTTACTAACATTTGTATTTTATCGTTACGTTTTTCTCTTTAAATGATTTAAAACTATTTGTTCTTTTCTGTAAAAGCGCTACTACACGGTTTGACACTAGTTATTGTTTTTAGATTCTTGATGCTAATCGAGAAGGAGGGGATTGTGAAAAGCACCTTTTTCCCTCTTAACTATAGTGGTATTGCAATTCCATGCAAGATTCCTATGTTTAATTTAATAACATACCAGGTAAAGCTCACAACTAATATCTTGTATGATTTCTCCCTGTGGCAAAAACAGTAAAGGCGGAAGGTATATCGTATAAACAGGAATTTTTAAGCAGATCGTAATAATTCTGCCTCCGTCAAATGTCTGTTCTAACTCTATAAAGATGAATACGGTAAGCTTTCAAGTATCCTGCAATGCTTTACTTCAGAAGAGACAAATTACGTATACCTTTTCATTGATGATAGAAGTTATGTATATTTTGAATATTTAGGCATGTAAAAATAGAAAGATTTTGATTTGTCCGTATATTTAAGCCTGGGCTACGTTTGAAATGTCCATCCAAAATAATGTCAATTGTTGGGGTTTTTTTGTTGGATTGGTTTGGTCTGTCTCTTTTTTATTTTTCCTCCTGTGGCAACTATATGGTAAATGTTTTACAATTGGCTCGAATGTCCCCTGTTTCCTATTAAACAAAAGCGTTTAACGATAGTTTTCTATTCAATCGCCAAAACAGCGTATTTGACATCTCTATTGTATTAAAAACGTAGGCATTTATGATAGAAGTCTTTTATGAACCGCATATGGAATATTCAGCCACGTTAAAATAGAAATACATTGAATTTCCTGCATGTTTAAGCCTTAACAATGTTTGAAATATTTGTTTTCCATTTTGCTTTAACGCCCTCTGTTTCCGATAAAACAATTACCTTTCGTGATAATTTTTTTTCTGTTCAATCGTCAAAAGCAGTGTTTTTAACATCTGTGGAAGTTTGAACTATAAGACCCCTTGAGGCCTCAAAAGTAATCCGCGCAAACATTAAAAAATAATGCAAGTTTGTTGCTGGGCTCGGGCACGGGATCTGTAACTTTTCAAGTTCAGGACGTCTTATATAACATGACGTTATTTTTGGTCTCTGGTAATTTAGGGTTAGGTTTAGTTCAGGTTGAGGATGAGGCTCACTGATAGGTTTAGCGTTCACTCTTACCGTACCCAACTTAAAATTGGAGTTTTGTCTCCAATTATAGACTCATCGTTTTATTTCATAACGGGATAGCCAGAAATCGGTGATCACCATGATTGTGACTGCCTCTTCCCAATAGGCCTACGCTTATTCGTGACTTGTTCGCCGTTAAATGACCAATCATAGCAGAACAAAATATATAGGGTTGTTTGCTGCGGGGAAAATGCGAGAGGAATATCACGTTGTACGCCCTTCAAATGAATGCGCATGGCGGTCAGGTGTCTGCTTTGTTTTATATAAAAAAAATTATTCAAAATGACATACAACTTAAGCTAAGAAGCTTATCTTTTGATTCTCTTTTAGTCATTCAGTACAAACAAAAAATTGTAGATAATATAACAGTCGAATTACAAGACTGACGGAACATTTCAACATGTTTACATTCGCTATTCAATTGTATGCCTAAAACTTTACTGTAATATAAAATCAAAACTACACAAAAAAGAACATTGAGGGGAATGGGAATCTTGGTGTTAGACATAGGGTTTGCTTTCAAGTTGGCGTCGAAGAGGAGTATATTTATAAAGCCATGTTAATGTTCGATTTCTTTTGCCTCTTTATGCTTTTATTCTTCTTCGGAATTCCTCAGGGTAGACAGAACTATGCAGGTATGCCGATATGGTCCGCGGTTTACAGTAGCAACGACGCCGGCTTTGATGCCCAACTCTGACTTAAAAGTTCTAACTTACGATGACATCGCGAAGCGGTCAAAATGGTCGCGCTTTCAGCTCCAATAGCTGCTTGCATACAATCCTTCCATTTCGCCGTAGAAATAAATGATACATGCAGTTGGCTTATTGCAGAGGAAACATAAACTGATTATCCATTCATTTGTTAACTATTTAATATATAGCGGTCTATCCTCGCGGGTGGTTGGAGGGAGCTGTCTGTTGCCCTGGTGCTTTCTGAGCTAAAGAAGAAAAGGAAACCGATATGTTTGTGATGTATTTGTATTCTAGTGTGATGTTTTTGTTTGTTGCCGGTGGTGTCGGGGGTGGTTTCCTTCACCAATTGGGCGGCACGCCGAGCGAAATAACCCTAAGAACGGCGTTAAACCCAAATCAATCAGACATACAAACAAAGCCGATCGTTTTAAGTTATAGTTCTTTGATCGATGTTCATAGCAGTTTGTACGTCTTATTCTCTGGTAAAGTTAATTCAACAGTCATGTTTCAAACCGGTAATTAGATTATTTTGACTTTTCACTTGGTATTTTAAAAGCATTGTTGCTTGAGTCCGTTCTGTTTCTTGGAGGTTTCTTTTCTTCAGAAGAACGTATAACGGGGATGTGGCCAGTTTTAACTGTATCTGTTTCTACTTGGGAAGTAAACCAGATTGACGTCTTCCAACGGACACCACACGATAGATGGATACATATGAATCAAATCATTTAGAACTTGAAATGCAATTAAAACAAACAAAGATACGACTTTGAAACAAACAAAGAGTCCATACTCCCAACTAGATCCGCCATGATTGTAGTTATTTTTCATCAGTATTAAGCTTTAAAGTGGTAGATATAGTACAAAAGTATTGTTTCCTCTGTGTATGTAAAATAAGCTTGAACCTCTGCACGTCATAGAAGTAGCATGTACCTCGTTTAGACCACCGGTCTAATGTGTTTCTCTTGAAATAGTTATAACACTCTTCTGGTACAGCACTGGGATTTTAATTGTGAATTAATTAATTCATAGCGCTACAAATGTATATTTGTATAACATCTTGAGTACGTTGTCTATTTGTTTAATTTAAACTCGTCATAGTATTAGAGTTTTTTCTGGATTTCTTGCTGTCAAAAGCGTGTCTGTAAGAAGAAGATTACTCTGGATTGTGTAACTCAACATTTGATTGAACCATCTTAAAAACATTAGCGAAATTTATGTTCATCTTTTACCTGGTTTTACAGATGTAATAAGATTTTGGTAATATTTTGGTTTATTGAAGTTATTTTGATTTATGTATTTGTAGAGCACACTGACAAGAAGTGCATGATGTATTGAAATTAGAAATTAGAAATAAGCTGTGTGCAATACTTAACAAAATCTCCCGACAATTGAGTCCTCTTTACGCATCGATTGTCGATTGTCTGCAAAAAACCGGTACCAACGGTATAATGCAATAAATAGATTGTTGTATCGCCCGGATTTGTAATTAAGCAAATCTTTGCCTTCTTTTTGTTTTTTTGTTTCCCAAAGGCTACAATTTTAAATTACAATACACGAAATGAGAACTGAATTAGTCAGGCAGAATTGAACAAGACAAACAACATAAATCGACCAGCCGTCAACGTTATATCAGAATTATCCTGGTTTTAAATAACATCCACAATTGCCTATTAAATGCAGTGAAGGCCATATAAATTTTTGTGACTACAATTTAAAACTAATATCTAAGATCTTCCAAGATGGTGAAATCCTTAACTACGTAGCTCACATGTTTATATGGGCCAGTTCAGTGCTAAGCGTACCGGCCTACTGATCTGGCATACGGGTTCGAGTCCGCCTGTACACCTCAATTTCTGAGTGACCATACGATGTGGCTCTAGCAATCTCAATGAGCGGGGTACCTAAACAAATTCACTGACAAATTAAAACTTGAATGTGTCTGTTGAGCCGAACATATAAAGAGGCCATCTAATAGCATACACATCTAAGGTCTTCCAGCTTTCCCTTTTGGCCAGGTAAGATCTTAGATGAGTCAGTATACTATCTAGTCGCTCTATGGATTGACAAGCTCTGTTGCCATTTCGTCTAATGATAACCGGTTTTAACAAGACACATGACTACTAGTACTGTCGAAAAACATGGATGACGTCATCCCTGGTTTCCGACAGAACTTGTCAAGTCAGTGAAATACACTTGAGTACGATGTTCAACCCCTATCAAACAAACACATTCTTTGAAGAAGAGTAGTTTCACATCGAATAAAGAAAAACTCATTTTGTGTCCAATTATTGACTAAACTGTGTGGTCATTTAACAACTCGATTTTATATATAGAAATATAAAGCGGTGAAACTTTGTGATCAAAATGAGTCCTTCTTTTCTCGGATTAAAATAAACTCTTGTACTGTATGGTATTGCGCTATGGATGTATATGTAGGTAGAAATGTAATAATGTCGCCTGTCAGTAAATGCCATTGGCACAGGAAATAGTCTGGTATCAAACCATACTCACAAACCAACTCCAGACGAATAACATCGGTTATAAAAGCCTGGAAGAAAGTACATGTATATATTGACGAATATATATTACTTCATTGCTCGTTAAGAGTCGTACAGATTTGTGCCGGTGGGCCCACAGCCTTTACCTTAATAAAAAAATGTGATGAATTTTTTTCCATAGCACTGGTTATACCTACAAAATATATGTTAAAGGGAAAGACAACTGTTTTTCAAAGACAAACATCTGTATTGCACAAGCTTGATCATCTTAGCGCAATGTTAATCGGTTGTATATACATATCAAAAAAGCTCTTTGGGTAACACATTCGTTTAGCATGTTTTCAGCTGATACGCGTTTTTAAAAAATACGGTTTTTAGTACCAGGTTGATATGTACAAGCAATGAACATAATAAGTTAAGGTCGAAAAACAGTTGTCTTTCCCTTTAATTTAGCTTTGTTGTATAAGATATTTTCTGTTGTTGGCAGAGAATTCGCGTGTCACTCTTTCGAAAGCCTCCAAAGCGCATTCAGTGTTGTGTTTGGTCTTATAGCCGAAACTCGCTCTGCATATAAGGAAAATGATCTGGAAATTCAGCTGCTTAGATCCAATCAGCAAACTGAAGTACCAATAATGATAAAACGTGGGTTTTCTGTTACATACACGAGCGTCACCCTTGTACAGATATTAAGACGTTAATACATGTACATCCAGACATATCCTATTGTATGGTATTTCAATATACTCACCAAAGACTATTTCTTGTTTAGGGACGTGATATTTCTTTAACAAGATAAAAGCTTTAAAGAAATAATAGAATTCAACTTCTCTTTAAAAATAGCGTAACGTTAAAAATGTCTATTCAGATATGGTTCCAAAGTATAGATGTATTTGATAGGTTGTAAACAGAACTTTATTGATAATTTGAAACCAAATATGAATTTGATACATTGCAAGCTTAGGTGTATTTGATAATTAACTTTCTTTGTTTGGGGTTTATTCGTTTGTAGATTAACACCATATTAAAGGTTATTTCACTCCCATGCCGGCGTCCAAGCCCAATGAGTGAAGGAAATCTATAATTTTACTTGCCCACCACTTGAGAAGGCCTGGTAACAAGCAAGCAAGACGACATCTATCGACTTTCAAACCTTGCAAAAATTAATTTGTTAAAATCATAGGACTCTATGACTTCAGTATAGAAAATACCGTATTACTCATTTAATAGACATACAAATTATATCAGTATTAAGAGAATATTAAATATCACAAATATAATATTTACTGTTGTTTTATGTTTGTTACAGAATAATGGCAATCTCCATTTCAAGTTCCGTGCTGTTGTTGTTACTGATCACCTTGCCAGTGAAATGTGCTCCAGTCATCGAAAAACAGTACTTGTCAGATTTTGAGGACGCGTTACGAATGCATGGAAATGGCAAGGACCTAAAGAAAAATGCTGAGCTTCTAAAAGAACTCCGCACTTTGTTGTCTTCGGTTCAGATACACAGAGGAGTGACCGATAAAATTAACAACTTTCCAAATCTACCCGACAACCAATCTTCTGTTCTACAAAATAATCGTGACTTTGGTAAATTGGATATGCCTCAAATTTCAAAAGTAGGCAGGTCAAATACAGGGACAAAGCGCCAGTTGAAGTTTAATCCCACAGGTTGGCGAAAGAAACGCAGCACGGACGAGTATGCCGAGCTGGAAAATCTCCTTAAAGGCACCGAACAAAGAGATGCTGGGGACAATTCTGAGGAAGATGAAATCAAGTTGCTTCCGATTTCAACGAAATTACGTCTCTTGTTAAAACCGGTCATCATTAGACGAAATGGCGACAGAGCCGGTCAATCCATAGAGCGACTAGATAGTATACTGGCTAATTTAAGATCTTACCTGGCCAAGAGGAAAAGCGGGAAGCCCTTAGATTTTAATCCTACCGGATGGTAGAAACATTTATGTGTTCTGCTCAAAAGACACACTCAAGTTCTAATTTGATTGCAGAGCAGTGGTGTTATTTGGGAAAATGTTATATTGGTGAAATACAAATACAAAAATTGGCGACTTATTCCAATTGTTTCTGTATTATTGTTTTTTCTTAGATTATAGCTCCGTCTGTGTCTTTTGATCCATGTTAGCCAATAATGTATGGTCGCCACAACTACATTGATTGACCTGGCATTGTGTGGAGTTCGATTATCTCCCTCCATTATACCAGGTATGAGATAAATTACAATTTTGTTACACACCTGAAGTTAAAGGTACAGATATTACAGTCGTACAGTAGTTGGCCTCAAAGTAGTTTCCAGTTTCGAGATGGACTTCTGTTTATCTCACACTAACAGTTTCATCTTAGAGTGGAGTCTAATCTCATATCTATTTAGGAACCTGGGCCCGTATTCATAAAGCCAGTTAAGTTTTTATTAAAGCTAAGCAAAATTAAGACAATTTTCAGCCTTTCATTTTTCATTGAATTAAGTTAAATGGGGAAAATTCGCTTTATGTTTGACAATGTTCACTTACAATTTTTCATTTAAGACATAATATGTTAAGCAAGCGATGTTTATGTATTTTAAATGATTTTTGCAATTTTGCCCAGATTTTCTTCATTCTAAGAAATACCTGAGTATCTTTATGAATATCGGCTCTGTTAAATCAGGCGCCGTTTTCCTGCGATGATCACCAGAGGGCGCCGCCTCAGAGCGTCTAATCCCAAACCTGCCACAGCCGTTTCTAGTCTGGGACTAAATGTTGACCACCTCAGAGCCCCGGTTAATAACATCCCAAACGGCATGGTAAACCACATTGGTCATAGAGAACACTTTAAACACGCTTTTCAACACACCATATTCAAACAAAACCTAATTTTTGTTCAATTTAATCTGAAAGAGTTACCTTGGCCCCCATACCCTCCACCCCCCACCCTTCCCCCTCTGTCTCTCAGGATAAGCGAATTGGTTTATTTACAATTGTTTGTTTGGAATGATTCGTGTTTAACGTCATACTCCAAGATTATTTTACACGTATTAAGTATAAGTATAGGTCTGTTATTTCCGATGAATTATGTGGTGAAAACGGAGAAAACATGGTTTTAAAAACACGCAGCAACCTCCTCCGCATACGCATGAAACCCTATTTTTATACGTAAGCATGTCGGCACAGGTAATATCCAATCGTATTTTCACGAGAGTTTCTATAGTCGACCAGACTAAGACAACTCTCGTACGCTAGGCCAAGTGCAAAACAAGATGGCCCGGTTGTATCTTGGAGTCAATGTCCCGATGTAGGAATTAGAATCGAATAAGGTCATATCATCATTCTGGAGATGGGAGATAACTCTGTTGCTACCATGAAGAAAATCTTCACTCTGTTGAAGCTGTTAAGGTCAACGCCGCTTCGTCATTGTTATAATATCCCAGTACAGGAGCCACTTTCACAAAATGTCGTACGACAATAAAATATCGTACGATATTTCTACGCCTATAGTCTAACCAGGCGTAATTTTATTGTACGATATTCATTGGTCGTACGATTTTTTGTGAAAGTGGCCCCAGGATACCAGATTAACTTGTTTATTGCTTTGTTTTTTCACCTAATTGAAACAAGATTTGCATCTGGTGGAATTAATTTGAAATTTGATCTAATTGACGATGATCTACATCGTGTTGAAATTGCACTCACGGTCGACTTTCTATAAATTTATATTTCCAGTAAGTCGCAGATAAAAAAGGAACAGCGTTAGATTTTATTGTGATTTAAGCAGCGAAACACGTGGGGGTTGTTGGGTTATTTTGTTTGAATCCGCGAAGTGTTT
Organism: Mopalia kennerleyi; assembly: GCA_034783855.1. Taxonomy (NCBI): domain Eukaryota; kingdom Metazoa; phylum Mollusca; class Polyplacophora; order Chitonida; family Mopaliidae; genus Mopalia; species Mopalia kennerleyi. The sequence goes on along the minus strand of JAVFBX010239219.1, from coordinate 1,305 downwards.
ATGTGACATCTGTCCGGTAGATACATTTTTCACGTTGTCCGGCAATAATATTGCTTCCACTCACACCCGAGATATCCAAGACGTATACGGAAAGAGCCGAAGGATGTTCTGACAAGCATGATAGTTGGGGCGGTCAGACATATTTTGTAACTGTGGACCGTTTTGACAAAATGCTACTTATCAAGATATCTTCCTATCGTTATTGGGTCTTCATTACATGATATATTTGTTCGGTGATATTACATTTCCTGAAATCGGATGTTTCGCCATTTGGTAGCCATTCAGCTGTTATTGTGTTCAGCTCTAATGAAAACTATGACATTTATTTTCTGTTATTCTTCCACGAATTCCTCAATTTTACTGCAAATCGGATGATAGTTAATACGCATCACTTACCAAGCCGAAAGATGGACCATTGATTTGGTTGTTTGTTTGATTGGGGTTTAACGTCGTATTCAAGGTTATTTCACTTAAATCACGACGGATTCTCCACTTCACACTGTTCCTTGCCTAATTACGGTGCATGGAAAGCCGGTAGGAAACCTCGTAAAAACCACCCCCATGATTGCCGGAGCCACATCTTGTGACACACTCATATACCAGAGGGTCGACAGACGGACTCGAAATCGTGAATGGCACATCGAAGTAGGCTCTAAGCCACGGGCAGATGGACCATTGAAGAAAAAGATGAGCAATACTGTATAGAGGTTGCCGACACATAGAGAAAAGAGGATAAAACAAGGTTATACTCTACATGGATATATCGTATCAATTTTACCAACTAGTTGTCCTTACTTTTATACAGTTTTAATGATTTCCCAACAATCGCTTATCTATAGCCGGAACTGGGCTCACAGCGTAAATTAATCGCCTGACCCAAGGAGACATTTCTGTTGTCTAAAAACTGGATCTTGGAGAGAGAAAAAAAGGCATAAAATTAACGCCGAATGATTCCAAGTTACACAGAGAAAAACAATGAAGTAGTAGCGATCTGTGAAAAAAACATTCGTGGTCTGTATAAACTGCTTCATAAGCTTCATTCAGGAATAAAAATTAAATTATTATAGAAAGGACCAGGGGCGGAGGTTATAAAATCCTTGTTCAAGATGATATTTCGAGCTCAGCTGAGTAGACTCCGGAGTATGGCAGGCGAACTGTTTCAATATTAAATAAATTATATTTGTTTGAAAAAGTTAATATGTTTGACTAAAAACATAATATATGTTTCAAAATTCTACATTTGCATTCAACAAATTTATATTTTTATTGTATATTTTAATTTATGTTATAAAAATTTTCATTTGT
>JAVFBX010239208.1:0-10493 GCA_034783855.1 Mopalia kennerleyi | reverse complement strand
GAAAATGGAAAATAAATATACTCTGAAATTACTAAGAAATGATATAAGTTGGACTTTTTGTCCACTTTGCCTGTTTTTGGACTTTTTGTCCTGGGGCTTTTTGTCCAAGGGCTTATTGTCCTGGTACCTTTTGTCCCTTGGACCTTTTGTCCGGAACCCTCATGTAGCATAGCTAGCCTGGGGATAGTATTTTTGGCCTTCCTATGGGAGGTTGGAGTGACAACGAAGGATCAGTGATCCGTGCCGAGACAGAGCGTCAGCGTCTAAGTGATTAGCGCCCGATTGGTTTTAGATTGTGATGGGCCTTGCGAGCAAAATATATATATTAAGGTTTATTCGCCCCACAACTAAACATTGAGCTGACTTCAGAAATCAAAAGTATGGTCTCCAAAATGGTTATTTTGCATCACTTTTTAAGTAACTGGGTGTCCATATTTTCCATATCTCCTGCATGTTAAAGTTTCTTAAAACAGGGTGTCCAAAAAAGGCAATTGTTCAATTCAGGGCGTCCACTTGGACGGGTAGACACACCTCTGTCTAAGTTACCAATAAATATCAATACTATACTAAATAACTGTAGATGTATATGTTAGAAATCCCCAATATTGGTAGAGAAAGGTATGTTAGTACATATACAGTGTTTTGAAAGGTATACAGCGGCGTTCAGAGGTTATTTACAACTTGGCTAAAAACTGCATATAATGTATCTATTATAAACGTCTACGCGAGCGTAAAGTATCAAAGTAGAAGTAGAGGGGCATTAACAACCTTTGATCTATTATTTGTAGAAGGGTCTAAATTAGAGCTAAAACTTTCTCTACTTAAGAGCCGAGTTTAAGAAATAAAACCTGGCGCTCAGCTTTATATCTGGTACATCTAAAAATAAAATGGTGTATATATAATACTGTATATCATCTAAAACGTCGTCCCTCTTAGCAGCGCCCGATTTGTATAGAACATCAAAATTGATGGTGGACAGTTTTACCAACCAGACATTACCCGCGCTGTTTCAATTTAGAAGAAATTGGCTTATATGTCACCATCTCCCCGAGGCAAAGCGGGAAAGAAGATCGTCGCATTAAGCCTCTTACTTCCCTACCTTGCCTTTTATAGATTGAAAAACCTGGGTAAAATAGAGTATACAACAGTCACATTCCGATGAACACTCTTTACCGCACCCAGTCGGATTGGAGCTTTCTTGGAACACGAAAGAGGTGATATTATCTTAACACATGCAGGATGACAAGTAGGCTTCACATGTTATATCTACGCATGATCTTAGTCCCATTTACGAGTCCTGCCTTCCTCCCAGACGCGTTAATGGGGATTAGCGCTGGGAATAAAGGGAAACTAATTTAGAGCTCCGTATAAACTCTCCACATGAAGACCTTTGAATGAAAGCTTGATTACATGTATAGCACAGTTTATAGGACTAATTTCTCCGTGCCACCATTTCTTCTTTTTTTTTGCAGAAGCCACCAGCCAATGAGACGTTTCTCATGCCAGGCCATCGCGCATTGATTTCCGCCATTTTTTGGGGCGACCTATCAGCCACAGGTTAGCAAATAAAAGAAGTGCCAAACAAGATGGCCCGGGTGTATTTTAGTGTCGACTTAGGAAGTAGAATTGACTCTATTTTAGAATGCCGTTTACACATCAAAGTCGACAACAAATAAGTGTGGCACCACTTTCAATCAACGCGTCTGTAATGATGTCAGGGCTCGTTAATATGACTAAGATCTTGTGTGCATGTTACATGTATAGCTACTTGTCATCCTGTGTTAAGACCGCCTCTCTCTCATTCTAAGAAAGATCCAATCTGATTGTGTGCGATAAAGAGCTGTAGCAACATCCAAAAGTAGCTGTTGTGTAGTCTATTTAACACAGTTTTTTCAATCTAAAAAGGCAAGGAAGGAAAGGAAGCTTAATGCGACGATCTCGTTTTCCGCCTTGCCTCGGTTTCGAGTTCTGTAAGGTTATCGCAGACAACGACCGCGTATAGACAGGGCCTCACAATAATCCAAGTTTTTTCATTGGATGCAAACGCCGCACTTAATGATTTATTTCATTCACACGACGACGAGTCAGCCCAATGGGTGAAGGAAACCACCCCGACGCCACTGACAACAAACACAGACAACACCGGATAACGCACATTTTAGGAACTCAGGGATATAAGGAACATGCACACTGTATTTGTAAGCCATGACGGGCAGCTACATTTTAGCGCAAGTACAGCAAACAGCATGCATGGGAACATAGTAAACTCAGTGTCGCCACTGACCTTTATATAGATCAGTGGATGTAGCGCGTGAATATTCAATAAAGCCCGCCGCACACGGGAGGAACTGGCTGAGCTGTCGGCCTCGAGAGGCTGGGAGCTCAGCTATATTCTCACTACTTTTTTCGCCGCAAACGAGTAAGTTATCGCCTGAGCCAGCGCGATTCCACTCCTCTAGTTATGTAACATCTATAAGTATCAAGTCGTTTCAGACGCCATGTTGATGTCACGTGACTTAGTAACGCGTTCGCATTGGTCAGTTACTTTTTCTAGCTCAGGCGGTAGCTTACGGTCAGCGCACACGATGAGTTATTGGCCTCTCGAGGCAGAAAATATCAAACATGACAGATATTTTCCTCACCGCCTCTCGAGACAGAAACCTCACTAAAATTTCACCGCACACGGGGGAAACGGCTGAGCTATCGGCCTCTCGTGGCCGACAGCTCAGTCAGTTCCTCTCGTGTGCGGCGGGCTTTATATATCGTTGCGACCGCCATTAAAATGAGCGTTCCATCAGAGATTATTTACGAGACGGAAATGGCCGCGGCTGAACATACATGGTTTATACGGAGACACCAGCAACAAATCGCAAGACATATATCTAAGAGATATCTACGCCTGGTCACATGTGCTTTCTTTGCTTTCAATTCAACTACCCGTTTGTGCCTAAAATTACGATCATCTGACATCCGTTTGTGCAAACAACCTTCATTCACATCAGTGACGGAAAGTCAAGGGTGATTGGAGTTACCCAGAGACCAGCTTAAGACAAACGATTGAGGAAGATCCTGTTCTATGTTTTGTTTAACGTTTGGGCCTCTAAATCATTAGATAAAATGTACGAACAAGTATCGTAGCATGCAGGTTTGCAATGCGGAGTGTTAACAATTTATCACAACCCGTTGGTATACCGGACAGGTAAACAGTGAACCAATTAAGAAGATTGTCCCTTATATACGACAGGAGTGCATAGGTTACTCAAGAGTCCATACATTTTCTGTCTGTTATCTAAAGGACTAACACATTAAAATGCCTAAGTATGTATGTGAGTTGCATGTGCTACCGTTGAATTCCCTGGTAGAAAAACCATATTGGCAGGGCGATACACATGTATATACAGCGGCGGTTGAAGGGGATTGAATGTACATGTTTAACTCTTTGCATACGGCAGCCGTTGACAGCGGCGATATGTTATAATCATTAGATAGAGTAAGTATTCCTGATGAATAAAATATATACTTATCTATATAAAAGTTATGACCATATTATTTTACAAAATAAAAACATTTACATTTCCTACCAGGATATTCCGTCTAAATGGATCACATATGTGAAAAACATATTCCGGAGGCAAAGAGATAAAGGGGATCCTCTAGGACAGATAGTTTGCTAACACAACTTAATAAGGATGAATGGTGGACAGTTTTTGACATCGTGTAGACACACACCTTTGTTAATCAGTGTAACATTTGATAACTGTTCATTATTTAATATAGTTATAATGCGTTTTATACATTTTGTCAAAAACCAGTATATACGGTCGGGTGGAGTTTTAATCAAACAAACCCCTACATCATGTGTAATTATAGTTTGTATCATTTAAAACTTCGTCTATGCATGGTATAGAGATGTTTGCGTCATGCTTGACCGGTTGTAACCTGAAAATATACGTACTGTATATGTAAACCATGAGTTGGAGACGAACTTTGTGAATACAGATTTGACGAAACTTACGTTCTTATAATAACATAGGTGCATTACTAATAGAATGCTTGGTCGCACTTTGAGAAAAAGTTTTTAAATATTTCAATTGGCTACGGTTTTCCACAGACTGATTTGCTGGTTCCATGGCGTTCGTGGCTTTTCCCGCTCCGGATTAAACTTTTATTGCGGTTGAATTTGGTTCTCCGACCCGCCCCTCGGGTTTGTTGTTGACGTACGTGTTAAAAAAAACAACTGCCTTTTGTGACAATCCTAAGGCTACCCGAATAATCTTTTAACTGCTTTAATATAAATAATAAGTTCACGCTCCAATGCCTCTATGTAAGACGACATCTGCTCCGAAGTGTACCATTCGCACAGACTTCTGGGATAGCTTTGTAACCTCCGCTGATTTAAAGTAGTGGGAAAATACATTGCCTTTTTTTGCAGCACTTACAGACAAAATCAAACACAGTATTTTCGTTATTTTGGGACAACACTTTCTTAGTTTACACAGATTGTAGTTGAGAAAATTTTGCAGGTTGAAACCCGTCCGGGAATCGAACCCACGCCCCGGTCGGGCGACCGGCACAATTTCTGAACTAGGATCTGTTCAAATTAAGAAAAGGTTATCCCAAAATATTATAAATATTCACTTCCTAAAAGACACAAATTAAAAAAAAAAGAAAAAAAAAAAAGACACCTTCAGCATTTGCAAATATAAGTTTTATTATTTAGAAATGTATGGTACAGTTGGTTTCTTCATGCCATACCTATTGCAAAGTAGAATACATGTCTAGTCGCGATCTGTGTTTCTACTTATATTGTAAAGTTATTCTTATTCTAATGTAATTCTGAATATTATTCAGATTAAGATTATTTGTGTATATATTTTCAAAAATACATAACACTGACAGAAAAATATACCTGGACAATTATGATAACCGTCTCTCGATATGTCTTCCACATGGGTACCCGTAACAGGTCTAGAAAAATTGTCTATAAAGAGTTTATTAAGAAGAGTTTGAACTACTCGATGTTTTGTGTATGTGTGATAAATTTTGGGAAATTCCTTTTTTTTATATTAAATTTGTGGAAAAAAGCATGTGTGTAAAATGGCCAAACTCGTTGGAATAATATACAATGTTCTTTCTGAACTTTTATTTGATTGTACAATACAATGACAGTGGTTTTTTTACATATAGTATAAAATAATATTAAGTATGAAATATAACAGTGATGCATTTGAAATATTTTGTCAATAAAAAAGTATGCTAAATATGTGTTTGCCATATTTGATTGATTGTTTGGTGAGATTTAACGTCGTACTCAAAGGTATTTCACTTATATGACGACCCATTGACCACTTCACACTGCTCCTTGCCTTATTGCGCTGGAACTCACTCATATACCTGATGGTCCACATACGGAACCATAACTGAACGCCACAAGATATCGGTTTCTGTGTTGGTCCGTATAGCCCAGCTAGGGATGTGAATATCAACGGTTTATCACACTTCCATCAAATTCATAGTTGCAAAAGAGCATAAAGTATCCACTCTCCTTCAATATTTAATGATTTTTAAATGTGTTGACTGGATAGTGTGGGGGGCCAAAGCTTACAACGTCTGTTACTATTTTTTTTTATAGCTTTCCTAAGCTTAATGTGCTTTGATATGGAGTTATTGTTTGTTTGTGCAATTATGGTTTAATACTAATCAAGGTTATTCCATTCATAAGATGGCATACGAGGCTAATGAGTGAAGGAAACCACCCTCGTCACAAGGGCAACATCTTTATAGCTTTGAATCCATAAAAATAAAAAAAATGGTCAATCTATAATAACAAAATGCACAACTGGAGTTGAAGGTGCGTATATCCACAAAGTTTCACAAAGACACCGTAAGCCTTATACATGTAGTTATTCAGTCCTGCTTCAAAAACAAAATTCGCTTCGGTAATACAGATAATGGTGAATGTGCCACTCAAATTCCTATCCTCATATTATTTTTTTTTAATTTAATACCCAATAAAAATAATTAAAAGCCAAAACTCTACGATTCAAATCTCTCAAGCCGATATGTCTGCTTACAAATGTGACAAACGTAATTATAAAATGTTGTGCAGAAATATCACTCTAAATATAGCTTTAAAAAGTCAAATTATTGTCAATTTGATTGCTATGAAATGATATGACGTCATTGACATGTATTTATTTTTAAAAAACTATAGAGAGAAAAGATAGAGAAGGTATTGTCAACTGTCTTATTTTGACAGTTATTTTATCATTTGTCCTCCGTATTTTGAAAACTGTTGTTAATTATTCAAACATTTTCATACAGTTTCACATGATACCATGCAATCTGCAACAAATCACTAGAATGAAGCCCATACCTGTTATAATTAACGACATCTATGTGGATTTAGACAAAAGCCTAAAATATCTGGAATGATGTTTGGGCTGATCGGTATATATATTATGTGTTTTTAATACATTCGTAACTATAATGATTTATATATATGTATATTTAGAAATATATAGAAGCAGTCCCAAAATGAAATGAAACATAAAGGTAGGCGATTCTCTGTTTTTAAACATAATTACTAATACTCTCAGTACATCTACTATAAGGTCTATGCCCTAAAAATACAGACAAATTTGTCACAAAGTTTGTTTGTTTGCTTACCAATGTGTCTATTTATGAAAGTTTTTACAAACTAATGAAGAAACGGCTTATTTTCTGGGGTTTTTTTTTTTCTAACATGGTTTAATAGGTAATACCTTTCCATCGAACTTTTTCCACATGTCCAAGGAAAATCTAGTAAAACAGATTTAGATACGCCACCTGTCTGTCAATGGCTTCTGGGTATTGTTCCAAAAAGCGATCTTAGCCTTAGATAATCTTAAGTACCACGACAACATAATACCTCCAGTACTGGTTGCCATGGTAATTAAGATGAAGTTAGGCAAAGATGGCTTTGTGGAACGGGCCCCTAGTGTTCTTTCAGTTTGCGACTTTAATAGCTCTTCCAGTTTCACCAATTATGGTTTTCTCCACATTTGTAAATAATAAAATACAATTTGTTATAAGTATCATCAACCAATTCAATTAATATAAGACTAAGTGTTTCACTAAGTTCAGGTACAAGATAATGGTAGAACTCCAACAATACGAGGGTTTAAAAATGTTTTAACTAAATATTATCACACAGAAAAGATGGTTACTATATGCAAGGAGGCACAGAAGATTTTGAAAAATGTTGGAGTTTCTGGAAGAAATTAGTTACACCATAACTGTGTTGGCTGTATAAGAAATAAAAATTAAAAAAATGTAGGGATTATTTCCCTTGATATTCCACCACCAAAGTGTTTAACATAGCTGTACCATCGAACTGCTTGTATTTTTGAGTTTGTTAAGTTTTTGTACCAATCTGTAATAAAAAAATAAAACAAAAATAAAAAAGTTCAGGTACATATGGTAATATATATTATCTGGGTCCATCTATATAGTGGATCTTCTGCTTGCTTATCTCTCACGGGACTAATTCTATCATGTGATCTTGTGTCATTTCTATTGCTAGAGAATCCTTATTATTTTATTTTAGAAAAGATGACGAAAAAAATATCATGTGAGGATACCCATGATAAATACAAACATATGTTAAATGTTTTTGTTCATTTTGTACACTACCACATATTTTTTGAGCAAGAGTTTCACATACTTTCACATGATAAAAAAAGTCTAAATATAGGTCTAACTCCTAACTAAATTTTTACAAAAAATTCGAATTTCTTAGTTTTTCCAGATCACAGGAGAGCGGAATATGTATGGTTTTTAAGGAAATCTGGGATGAGTGACAACTATATTTGACAAAAACATCACAAAAGTGTCTCGTACCATAAACAAAGGGAGTACATGATAAAACAATTTTTGTCATTTCTATTGCTAGAGAATCTTTACTATTTTATTTTAGAAAAGATGACAAAAAAAAAAACATTGTATATCGAGTATGATGGACAATAATAAGTTCATGCTCCAAATGCCTCCAATGCCTCTATGTAAGACGACATCTGCTCCGAAGTGTACCATTCGCACAGACTACTGGGATAGCTTTGTAACCTCCGCTGATTTAAAGTAGCGGGAAAATACATTGCCTTTTTTTGCAGCACTCACAGACAAAATCAAACGCAGCATTTTCGTTATTTTGGGACACTTTCTTAGTTTACACAGATTCTATTTTACAAAAATATCACAAAAGTGTCTCGTATCATAAACAAAAGGAGCACATGTTTAAACAATTTGTGTCATTTCTATTGCTAGAGAATCCTTAATATTTTATTTTAGAAAAGATGACGAAAAAAAAAAAAAACCAAACAAACTCTGTCTTTGAGATTGGGAATCAGATAAGGGAACATCACAGACATGATCCTGTTAAGACTGTATTACAAAATGTAGATCACAATAAAAATAGGTTCATTTTTCCTCAGGAGATTCATCGTCAGACAGTTAAGGCTCATAAATAATAACATATTCACAAAATTTTATAACAAAATTCCTGATTGGATGATAAGAGTATTTCGCTGATTTGATAATGACAACAAATAAAACAACAATTGTTGGAATAATAATCACGGTTTTCCAAAGTCACAGAAAACTTCTAACTTCCAAGTTTGTAAAGTTATTCGTTAATAAAAAAATTGACAGAATTTGACTTAGGAAAAGCACTTTTTTGCTACTTTGTTTACAAAAATGGTTGTCAGTCTGTGAAAAGGGATGTCTAGTTTCCAAATGTAAAACTGATAAAGATATTCTCAGTCGATAAAAATATGATATGAGGCATCTAAAGATAAATTTTATCAGCATAAGATTCAGTTCCTGAGTGCACTTTTTGCTCTATGAGAAAAACAAGGGAGATAATATGAGCAAATGTTCTGTTTTCAGATTACTGGGCCCCAGTTACCTCCCTTTAATATGTCAAGTGTAAAACGATCATGTTGTCTTGATTTAGATCTAGGTGGTGAGAAGCAGCACTTAGACAAAAGCTTGTCCATTTTGATCCTAAGCTACCTCACTGATAAAAGATCAAATTAAAAAGGATGATAGGATATAAATTCCATCTGAGATTCAGGAATTGATAGGGTCAATCAGTGGCTCTGTACCTCCCAGTTCTTCTGTAAGATGACTCCACCGTTTGTAATAGAAATGCTGACCCAAAATCTGATATACACTTAAGGAATAATTGATATCATTTATCTACAGGTAAACTATTCAACGAAACTAAGAAACAAATTGGAAATGTGTCCGAAGGACAAACTTACATGTAGAAGCCCCTAATAGTGACATTTCTCTTTTAATATGATATGGGCGTAAACATATTTATTCACCACATTAATAATAATTTAAACATCCTCAAAAAAAAAAAAAAATTTAATAACATCATAAGGTTTTGATTATTAATTGTACCAAATGATTTTAAAACCTGACATGGTGTTAAAAAAAATGTGACCATCAATTAAGACTTGATCTTTATTTTATTGCTCCAGCATCTACAAAAAGGTTATGTTTATTGAAAATAAAATAAAGTGTATGTTTGATTGGAGTTTAACATCATACAGTTACTCAATGGTTTTCATATATAAGATGGTGGAGTGTTAACTTCACACAGTGACAATGTTTCTTGTTAAATGATGGAAACCCAAGAAAAAAAAGCATGTAAAATTGACCTCTGTGTTTGCTGGAGACACATCATGTGATTCACTCCTGGTCAGCGGATGTATTCATGCTTCTGAAAAGTACATTGAATTTAATAAAGGTATGAACTTACAAGAGATAGTTATATGTTATAAATATGACCTTTCGTTGTGACCTTGACCTTTAACCTGTCAACATGACCCTTGCACATGACCCATAGGCCCCATGTACCAAACAGTTTTCAAATCCCATTATGCACAATTAGGTTCTGAGCTGGACAGGTTTTCTAATCTGTTAAACCTATCTCCATTGCTGTAGGGGAGAACGGAGAGAACAGGGTCTTCCCATTGTTATCCAATTTTAAACTATAGGTTTTATAGGTTTCTCAAATTGTTTGCAGTGGTTGTTAAAATTTGCATTTTAATACTGATTTTGACAAATTGTGTCAATCCGATCATCAATGAAGTTTATAAGAAAGCAATTTTGCACATTTATGTATTCGAAAAACCAGCCAAACATCGGAAAATTTGAGAGGATTGATTTGAAGGTTTTGCCTGATGAGATTACAGCAGAGGTGATGCAGTTTTTGTATGTGACACATCATTGATATATGGTGATCAATAGAAACTAATGGATTTAAAATCCGATCACACACAAGAAAATATTGAGGCGAATCGATTTGTCTGTTTGTTCAATTACGGTTTTACAAAGGTTTGTTTGTTTGTTTGATTGGTGTTTAATGTCGTACTCAAGGGTATTTCACTTATATGACAACGGAGACAAAAATAAAACGTACAAACAGATCAGCTTCCTGTTTC
>JAVFBX010239197.1:0-10493 GCA_034783855.1 Mopalia kennerleyi | reverse complement strand
TGATACCACGTGGTCAACAATGCATTCTCGTGTAATCCCTCAGTACTCCAGATGGCTCGATATAATTACAGTCAAATCTCACCTTACAGGTAAGTCTCATTTAACTATAAATTATATCTCGCCATCTCTCGTACTCGGGATTCCACGAGATTTTCAAAGACCCTGATCAGGCACTAAAAAATAAGCAGCAACAAAAACATGTCTTTCAATACTGAAGACCTTTTATTTATAGGAATCACAATCTTTGAATCATAACAAAAGCACATATCATGAACTTAGTTCCAAAAACTTGTCTCCCAAGCGATAGAGGGTTGAATTCTTAACCCCCATTCGACATTTTACTTTATTAACATTCAGATCTTGGTTCGAGAACCGCTCTCCCAAACATTCCCTCTAGGGCAACTGGTTTGTTATAAAACTTTGTGAAAGTAGTCGATGAAGACCATCCAGCTGCTTTCATAATGGAAGCCACTGGAAGATTTGCCAAGTTTGCTTTAGATGTCGATGCGGCTCTTGTTGAATGGGCTGAAAATATACTAGTGTCTATACCAGCTCTAACTAGCACAGTCTTAATCCACCTGGATATAGATTCTTTTGAAATGGCCCGATGCGGCCTCTGATAGCTAATAAACAGTCTCTGACAATCACCTCTTAAAGGTTGAGTACGAACAATGTACTCTTTTAGTGTAGTACAAACACAAAGTTGTTTATCAGGAATATAGGCAGGTAATTCAAAATGGCCATGATGTACACCTGGTCTTGAACATTTTAATAGTTCTTTAACTGTAAAAACACAACCTGTTTCTCTCCATGTTAACTGCCTTAAATCAAATAAATGAATACTTTGGACTCTTTGTCCAGTGACTAATGCTATAAGCATTATTAACTTTAAAGTTAAATCTTTCAGTGTTAAATCTTTGACTGGCGACTGCTGTCTTAAAAATTGCAGCACAATGTCTGCATCCCACGTTACATCATTCCTTGGTAACGCAGGCCTTAAATTGAAAATTCCCTTGAGTAATCTTACAACAAGTGGATGTTTACCAATCGGCTGCCCATTAACTTGAAAAACAATAGTTGAAAGTGCACATCTGGCACTATTAATGGCACTATAACCAAGTCCATTATCAAACAAAGATGTTAAAAAATCTAACGCAACTGCCACATTGGGCGAAAAGGGATTACAGTTCCTTTGCAAACAGTATGCCATCCATCTTTGTGTATAGCCACTATACTGTCTTTTAGTGTTTGTTCTCCATGAGTGGAGAATAATCTCCGAAGCCCTGTGCGAAATGCCTCGGACTTCGAGGGATTCCCACACACTCGGCAAGCTAATAGCCTCATCTTGGGCAGGCCTCCGGCCATCATCCCTGGGTGAATAAGGGTGTCCTCCCTCCTGTCAATCAACAAAGGATAATCAATTAGACATGACATAAGTTGAGTAAACCATGGCTGTGTTGACCAAAATGGAGCTACAATTATGCCCTCAGCTTTATCCTCAACCAATTTTCGTAACACTCTTCCGACAAGGCTAAAAGGTGGAAAAGCATAAAAATATTGCATATTCCACTGAATAGAGAATGCATCTATGGCCTCAGCTTCTGGGTCTGGCTTCCATGCTACGTAAGGTTTCACCTTGTAGTTTATTCTTGAAGCAAACAGATCTATTTTTGGCATGCCAAGATAATGTGTAATTTTTGTGAATATTTTGTCATTAAGCATCCATTCAGTGTTTCCAATTTTTTGCCTGGATTGTTTGTCTGCTAAAACATTGTCTACCCCAGGCAAAAAGGATGCTGTTAGCCAAATGTTATAATGTATACACCACAGCCAGATCTGTCTAGCTATTGTATTACAAGTTGATTTACCTCCCATGTTGTTAATATAAGCTATAGCAGTTGTATTGTCAATTTGTATTTTCACATGGCAATTTTCCTGATATTTACAGAAGACCTTTAACGTGAAAAAAGCTGCTAGCAACTCCAAAACATTGATGTGATATTCTGACTCAGATGGGGTCCATGAGCTCCCCGTGGATTGGGAGCCACACACTCCCCCCCAACCATTTTTTGAAGCATCTGATTGCAGCTGCACTGATGGGGTTCCTTTCCAAATGGGATTTTTAGTCTCCATAATGTTATTTATCCACCAATGAATATCAACCTTACCTTCACTGGAAAGAGTCATAGTTGCATCAAAGTTCCCCCTCTTTTGACGTAACCACAAAGATTTCTCGTTGTCTAAAACCCTGTAATATAAAGGCCCATACGTTACTGCTGGGAAACTAGACACCATCAACCCAATGACTTCAGCAAGACTACGTATTGTAAGTCTGTTTGCAACAAGTATTGCTTCACATGCACTTTTCAGCTTTTCAGCTCGCTGTCGAGTCAAAGATACTGTCATATTAACAGAATTCAGAACAAACCCTAAATAGGTATTTATCTGGGTTGGTGTAAAGACTGATTTGCTTGGATGTACGGTAAAACCAGCCAATTGAAAAGCTTTAACCGTGTCAGCTACTGCTCCCTTACATTCTTCTATGGAATCACCAGTGATAAATGAATCATCTATATATGCTGTAATGTTATGACCTTTTTTCCTCAAATCAGAATAAATTGGCTTTGTAATCTTAGTAAATAGCCTCGGTGCACTAGCCAAACCATTAGGCAAACATGTAAATTGGAATAATTTTCCGCACCAGTAAAATTTCAAATATTTCTGATGACTTTCACAGATGGGAACTGAAAAATATGCCTGCTTTAAATCTATCGAGGCCATGTAACAGTTCTTAGACATCATGTTTATAGCGGTCTGTAAACATTCCATTTTAAAATGCCTGTACACAATAAAAGTATTCAGATCCTTAAGGTTCAAAATCAATCTATATGAACCATCCTTTTTTAATTGTACAAAAATTGGAGAAATTATCTCCCCTGCACAGTGGGTACACGGAACTATCGCTTTTTTTATTCACAAGTTCCCTTATTTCACTATTTATGATCTGTTTTTCCCTCTCAGAAAAAACTATTTCTTTTGAGGGTTTAAATTTGGAATGGTGGCCTTTGAAATTCTAACCAACAGCCATGAATAGCCTGTAGTACCCAACGATCAGACGTTAATTGCTTCCGATGAAAAGCAAAATATTTCAGAGTTCCTGCCTGAAACAGCTTCGCTTGTTGAGCAAGATATTGCATGAATTCATAGTCCGTGCTACCATTGTACACAACCTCAGTAGTCTGATAAGTGTTATCATTGTACACATCAGGACCACTTGCATAAGTTCCAGTAAAAGTAGTTATAAGACTAGTCTGATAACTAGACTGACTCACTCTTTGAGCTGGTATATTAGGGTTATCATTGTACACATCAGACATATTTTTACATGTAGTTTGGCAAGCTTGATAAATACTCTCTTTTTGAGTTATAACCGTTTGACCACTAACTTGCAATTTCAAATTTTGCTCTGCACTTTGCATTACTTTTTCTCTCTTCCTTCCCCTTAACTGTTAGCATTATAGCGACCCCGGTTGTTGTAGGGCCGCTTCTTTCCTAAAAAAAGACTTTCCACAGAAAGAGTACTTGTTGTTGTTGTACTGACTATAAGTACTGCCATCCATCTGCCGGAGCTGCTTTTGCGTGACCCGTCATACGACCCTGTTACTCTAGAGCCCAATCGATTTGTTTCAGTAATGTCCTTCCGAGAGTGGCATTCCTTTTTTTTTTTTACCAATTTTTAGAAACAGATCCATTATATTTATTACGGGAACACATGCCCGAATCAACCTCGTTTGTATTTTTGCATACGGATATCCTGTGATTTTGCCTCCACATCGATAATGTCCCAAATCTCTTTGTTTAATAGAGGAGTAATCAGCTCTAAATTAGCTGAGATCTGATGTCGTTCAATGGTTTCTTTCAGTTTCTCATCAGACAATTTTGTCGAGAAACAATCTTTGATTAAATTTCCCAAATTATCATTAATGGCTGCCTCATGTCGAAATCCCGAGACAACTGAAGAATTAGGTCACTGTTCGGTTCGCCACTCCTGCTTGCTAGTAACAGTGCATTAGCTTTGTCATCGACATCAAATTCGGATTGAGACTGAGAAGAGAGATTCTGGTCTATTCTTCGTCTTTTCAGACTAATTGCACTAAATTCATCATCTGAATCGGAATACCCTAAAATAGAGCCATTGTGACCACAGTCCGATTCCAGACAACTCATACGCGTATCCATTTCATCAATTTCGCTAAAACAAGCGAAATATCATTTCCATCAGGGTACGGTATTACGTTTCTTCAAGCACCGCCTGACTGGAGTCCTCTACGTCTGGGACATTCAATGACAGCACTACTAGTCCCTGTGGTCACATCCCGGTCGGCAATAACATTAGGCACACTTTTACCAGCCGATTTCTCAGGAATTCCAGGACAAGCCAACAGGGTTTGTCGATGTAGTACTCGACTTTTTGCCATTTTTTTGTAGCCCATTCTATTTACTTTTGAACGACTGTTGCCCTTACTAAACAGTTGAGCAGCCAAAACGAATTCGCTGTTGCCATGCTGTTTCACCCGCTGGGGCTTGGCCTATGTTTCGGCGCAAAATTCAAAATGGTTCCGAAATACAAATTATTTATTCGATTCAGCGTTGACACCAAAACAAATATCAATAAAACAATTGTGCTTCAATAATATATAATGTCACCACGTTGTTTGCTTGCAGCGAGCATTGCCGAGCACCATAACATACGTCTGATTCCAGACAAGGTCAACAAACGCTATGATACCACGTGGTCAACAATGCATTATCTTGGAATCCCGAGTACGAAAGATGGCGAGATGCAATAGCTTATCTTCCATACATATTGTAACATGTATGCGTCCGAGTGTAGGTAAACTTTGCGCTACTGGGTCAGCTAAACAAGAGCGACTTTCCTCTAAAAGTATTCCAAGGGGAAATGCTTCTTGCAGTAACACATTCCTTATGCAAGATACAGACGCGCCTGAATCAAGCACTGCTGACATAGTATTTTGACCAATTTTAACATCAGCCGTGGGACAGTTACCACAATCTACATGTTGTTCTGTCACACTGCCGACTTTAGTAGACTATAAATTCTGTGAATTCTTCCTTAGACAGTTTTTTGAAAAATGTCCACGACCTTGACTGACAGTTGCAACATTTAGCATGTTTAACCCAGTCGTCTGCAACTTTTGATGCTGTTGTAGCTGTGCCCGTTTCTTTTTCCTACAGTCTTTTTCACAATGTCCTGCGGCTTTGCAAAAATAACATCTCACAAGGAATACATTTTCAGACTTATCTGTTTGCATCAATGAGTCGGCCAATCTTATGTTATATCCCCAAGTTGGTCAAACGCAGGAGGTTTACTCCGTTGGCACAAAACGATCTTTAATTGTTTTTTCAGTTTTCATCAACACCCCACCCCCATCAACTACCATCAGCAGGCCTTGTAGAATACTCCCCCGGCCTCCTCGGTCGATCGTAAGAGGCGAGAAAAGAGGCAACCTGGTCACGTCGAACCCTGCAATGATCAATAATTAATTCCATCGTATTAATAAAATCTCAGCTGAACATTTTAAAAAATTAAACAAAAAGGTTATTCTACCTTACCTTAATTTTTAGATCATTGCAGAAGGCGGTGGCTCATGAGTCAATTAAGTAGGAAACAATACAATTTATATTTTGGGTTTCTCCTCCTACACGGGAGCAAAATTTTATTTTTAGTTTCCTATTTAAGTATACCACCAATGGAACCCTCGCTACCTGCTCCTGCTGGTTACCGCAGGAGGGGTCTCGCCCTTGTTGGCACTCCGTGGAGGGTGGGGGACATGGGCGGTGAAACAACCTATGTCCCAACCCTCCCAACCCCATGAATTCTGGAGAGAAAAAAGAAAGTAGCCGAAATTAATTTAAATGAAAAAGTAATACGTAATTGGCCTAAATTTATTGTGATAAGTAGCAAAATAAAAATCAGTCTTACAAAAATTTCGCAGTTTGCCTTAAACAAGACCCTTACAGCAACGGCACGGACATTCTGGTGGAATGCACCAGAGAGCAACAGGCGGTTAATTTACTTAAATTAGATAACACAACATAGCAGTAACACCACATAATAGCAGTAAGAGGATCATTCGATACAGAGGCAGAGATCTCTCTGGTCTTTCAGAGGAAGAGATCTGCACTGAGGTCGGTGATCAAGATATAACTAACGTTCAGCGTTTTACAACAAAAAGGAAAGTACTATAATAAAATTTAACACGTTTACTTTCGATTCTACTACAGTGCCAGACCACATCTACATTGATCCTTACCGGATCTGAAGAAGGCCATGAGGGCTTCGACTGCAATAAAACAATTAAATGCTGTAATTGCAATGAGGCACACATGGTCTCCTCCAAAGACTGTAGTCGTTTCATCAAAGAAAAGCAAATCCAAGTAATTAGACGAACAAAACGTTAGTTATATCGAGGCAAGCCGCCTTGTCTCTGCCTCACAAGCTCAAGGCCATCCCAGTCCTACACCAGTGCCACGAAGAAAGTTTCCATGTCTACTGCGACACAGACCACTCTTACGTGGCCAACTGGAGATGAACAACCTACTGCTATTAACACAAACATCAAACAAATTAAAAATGCTACATCAACACAGACAATTACAAACATACAAGCACCGCTAAAAACAATCACAGGCCAAAATAACAAGAACTAAACAAAAAACACAGGAAAAAACAAAAACAAAAAGCCGTCTGGTTCGGAGGTTCGCCCTGCCCAGGCCACAAGGCTCTCTACGTACAAAACGTAGAGAGGGCTAGACCACCCTCTCCAAAACCATCCACTAGCAAGTCCCTTGCCTTGGAGTCGGTTGCTCTGACAAACCGCTTCGATGCCTTGGAAGGGATGTAGGTAGATCGGCCTCCTCCCTCCACATCTCGTGGTCGCGGTCGAGGCAAAGCCTCCTCCCACCAGGATACTACTATATGGGGCGACCCTTTAGAGGAAAGCCCCAATCCGAGAGGATCCAGGAACGGTTCCCCAACAAAACCCAAAAGCTCGCAGAACGTCCCTGGATCCCCCACTCGCCTCCCTCTTTAATGGATTCCATAATCTAATGGAATTGTCGAGGTCTGAAGGCTAATATGACTGAGCTGGGTCTACCAGTTCAGTCATATAACCCATCAGCTATATGCCTTCAAGAAAGTCACTTGAAAACCTGTGACAAAGATAAACTCAGTTTTAAAAACTTTTCCCTTTACAGTACATTCTCTGATGATATGGAGATAGCTACTGGTGGCTCCTCCATATTCATCCACACAAACCTTATTCACAGCCCTGTGTCTCTTGACAGTGAGCTACAGGCTATTGCTGTTCGTGTTTCTTTTGCTAAAACTGTTACTTAATGTTCTATTTATGTTCCACTCATATCCGTCTTTCAGTTAATATACTTAATAATTTAATAGAACAGTTACCAGCACTTTTATTTTGTTAGGGAATTTCAACGCCCACACCCCTGTGGTGTAGTGATTCGCTCAGTAGCAAGGGCAAAGTTTTAGAGGAGTTTTTGACTTGTGCTTCTTTAACGATGGTTCTGCCACCTACTTACATCCAGGTAACGGGGCCTACTCTGCAATTGATCTCACTGTCTCAGATGGAGCACTTCTCCAAGAATTTTCTGTGATTAGTAAACCTGCCCGGGAGTTCAGCCTGTGATGCCATGGCTTTCGTATATCTCAGGCTATTTTCTCCAAGTGGCTGACATTTAAACCAGATATTTGATTCCGATGTTCTTTTATGGATTATAGACATATAAAATGGGCTATCTGCTGGACACATTTTGAGTGGTCTGTGAGATTCAAATATTCTGAAAGCCTGAACAGGACAATTCTCTGGATCGGACGGTGTGGCAAATTGTTTTGGATGGAACGAACATTTGTGGTGTGTGGGCACCGCACCAGACCGCGTTTTTGGTGTCTCTTTCGTGAAACTCCAAATACTCTATTCCATTGTCATCTGTTTGGATATTGATATCACCCCATTTGAGTTTCCTGTTCTCATCTGTGCCACGGAGCCCAAAGTGCATTGTGTTGGAAAGCCACATTTTATTCTGGATTGCTTCGGGACTGTGTAAGCCTATCACTCCACGTTCGAGCAATATATATCCTCAGCTGCTGGAGTTAAAGGTATGGACCGATTTGGCCGACATCCCTTTCCCTTTTTTAAAACTCCTTTCGCTTGGAAGCTAGGACATCCCGACTGGTGCTGAATTCCCGATCAAATACGATGCTATATGCCTAGGGGTACCCACTATCACCCAAATGTCTATCAATGCCTCGCTGATATGCAGTCAGCGTGTCTGGTTTGTATTCAGACCCATCTGCCTTTCTAATACTGAGAATGAAATTTCCAATAAAATTGTTCAATTCAGTTGCTGGAATTTGTTGAACCTCTCTATGTTCTAACCTAGGGGCCATTACTAACCAACGGTTAGTTGGTGTTGGTGACCCGGCTGGTGTGTTTTTTTTTTTCATAGGAAAGTCATTTTGATGGTATGGTACCTCTACAAATGTGGGAGCTTTGGATGTAGGCCTACTTGGCGGGTCAGTTTCCACCGGAAAGCCCAAGTCGAAATCTGGCGTATTCTCACTGTCACTCGAATCGAACATGTAGGCGGCCATAATAAATATTCACGGTTAATGTTTATAATTTAAAGAATCCAAAAGTTATACAAACAAGCGAAGAAGTGACGAAAAAATCCAAATGCAAAATCGAACGTTGAAAAGGAGAACAGGAACAATAAACTAGTAATTAGGTAAATATTTCAAGAATCCAAGGAGATCAGTTATCGAGGCAGCTGTCAAAACTTGCTATAGCCTAGGCCTACGTAAATTTTGGTAAGAGCAGACGACAAATCGTAAGCAGCTTGTTATTAATAATATACTGATTCTATTTTAGCGTTAAATTAAATTTTTTCACAAATTAAAATCATCGCGCATTTTAGATTTATTAAAAAAAAATAAATAAATAAAAAAAATATGGAGCAAATTGTCCGATTGCCAAATGCTGTGCTGCACAAAGCTGAGGGGTTTCCCCTGTCACGTTAGGGGGCGCTGACATAATTATAGAATGTAAACATTGAAAAATAGTCCCGTTTCAGACCATACGTATATGAACCATCTGATATGGATAAATATACGATGCCTCTGTATCTGTGTGGTGAGACTCATAGGTATATGATAAATAGTTTTATTCTCCACAACTAAACTATATGTTAATATATTGGATACAGACGTATACGGTTATTTATTAGTTATCGGTAAGAATTCGTACAGAAATCGCAGATTCCGGGTTTACATTTGTTTGAGTAGGCCTATTGCTTAAATTCAGCTCTCTATTGTAAAGCCTGACTACATGTATAGAACTACGGAAGCTGGTAGAGGCCACCTGGGGACTGACAACTAATTAAGACCATGGAGCTATTATATCTCTATCATAAGACCAAGAGGAGCGCGCGGTTAAGATGTCACGAGAGAAAAAAATAACTCGAATACCCATCTGAAATAAACTGCGTCTCTGAGACACAGACAATAGTTCCTGGTCGACCCTTTTACAGAAGTGTTAAATACTAGTACATGTATACGGAATACAGACATAATAAACTCGCCTTGTGGACAAAGGGAGTTAATCGTGTAACAATCTTGAAAAGGGCGCTCCTTTGAGACGGTAATATTTTCTCTAACGTTGTCACTTGTGGGAGATGCAGAAAAATCCACGGCCGTCTGGATTGCGGGTGACTGACAGTGAATTAACGAGCCCTTCAGGACAATAGTCGTCTCTCTACTTATTTTATGATTTGACTTTACTAAACGTACCGGTTAAAGGTAAAAAAAGCCTTTTACAAAGAAAAAGCAGAATCGAATAGACGAAATATACATGTATTGCAAGTTAGTTTTAAAATACCTTCTGGTCTTTAGGTCATTGTTTAAAGAAAAGATCAACTATGTATTTAGACCACTATTGTTCTGAGTGACTCAAATATGCTATTGACGAAAAGGCTTAACTTTTTGTAGGCCAATTAAATAAGTGTATATGACACTGTTAAAAAAAGAATGAAAAATAGGGAAAACCAATCAAAATTTAATACAAAAATAGATTTCTGCCCATCTCGAGTATACTGAAAAAACATTTTCATTTTATTTTCTAGATATGGACAATTCCAGTTTTTTAAATGAAATTTTGTGCAGGTCCGTCCAGTAAGACATAATGTGAATTTTTAGATCTTGGGTACCGGCACCAAAATCGATGTCCTATCTAATATGATGGATTTTTTACTATGGCTTTCAAAAAAATTTTGAAAGACATATTGAAATCGTTCGGATTATTATTATTATTATTATTATTCTCTCTAATTAACTTGAAAACTAGATAAGGTATCAGTAAAATGCTAACATGATCAAATCAGAAACTGAACTGACT
>JAVFBX010239186.1:0-10494 GCA_034783855.1 Mopalia kennerleyi | reverse complement strand
TAAGTACGCATTAAATAATTTTCGTTTTTGCGGCATTATTTTAATTTATGAACAAACTTTGATACAACTTAAAATCGAAGCAATCTGAATTTATTGATAAAAGCTCATTTTGGGCGCTAGTGCCTCTTTAACGCATGGGCAGTTTATGGTATGGCACCTTATTATTGCTGTTGTGAGAAGTAATGCCTTGGCTATAATTATAGCGAAAACGATTTTCACATTTTTTTTATTATCGTCTATGTTTTTACTCTGTCCTTTTCTTTTTCTAAACGAAATGGCCGAGTGCGGGTAAATGGTTGATGGGCAGTAGACACGGTCAATTGAGGTATTCTTTGGGTAGTCTGGAGAGATTTATTGCATCTCTAGTAACAAACCATGGCAGATAGTATCTTGGCGCATGTCCAAAAAACTGTTTACGGTAGTTGTTTACGACATACCAACCACCGAGATAAACCCAGGGATGAAATCTGTCCGGAAGACTATTATGACAGCGGTAACACATTAGTGAGAGAGATGAACCGTCGAGGATTCCTAGCATTCTACCGTCAGCAAACGACTTTGTGGACTCATTAAGCCGTTTAATTATAGATCATCTGATTTAATTTTAATAAGACGCAAGTCTCTGTGATCCAGCGTCTACATCCGTTTCCTTTAAGCCGGTTGGGTTTCATAGCCCTCTAACGAAGGGCAGTTTGTTTTGAGAATAGCATTGCTGTCTTAAGTTAGCATTAGAGGACGATTTGTTTTTTCAAACATTATCAAAACACACTTTAAGGTTTCGCTAGTAGGCCTCCACCATCGTCATATTATAAAACACCAATCAACCAATAGATCGCCAAAAAGCGACTCACATTCAAATGGAATAAATGAAGAGAGAAAACTACGCTTGCCTCCTATGGGATTCGAACCCAGGACTTTTGTGTTACATGCCTATATATATACGCGCCTTAATGTGATAGAATAGACCATAGGGTCAGTAACAACTATATATATTATAGAAGATATATGTTGTTTCTCTTTTGACTATGCATCTTATATGTCATCATTAGCTCCCTGAGCAATTTGTTTTTCATCTTTACCCGAAAACTGACCAAATTCAATGATAGCCCTGGAACAACGAACATGAAATCTACAAGAATTTTTTTTTCGAATCTGGTTCATTATTTAATGTTTTGCTTTCTACATAAAGAAAACAAATGCAAAAATGAATTTTAATTAAAGTTATAGTCTAAATTTGCATTCCCTACTATATATTTCCATTGCCGGACTCAAACGTTATGTCGTCTTTCTTTCTTTTGTTGTAATAGTTTGATCGCTGTACTGTGTTATATACTGCACACGATTCTTCCGCTCTTGTTGACTTCATTAACGGAATATCTATTTCTGCTTACATTGTACTTTTGCCAGACCTGGCTTACGCCTACAGATGTTCGTCAGCATATCGAGTGTGCAGCAAAACAGCATTTCTGGCAGTGTACGAGACCGCCTGTTGGGCGACTCCACCTCATGCATTGTCTTGGGACTAATTTGTTAAAGTCCTTACGGCTTATGAGATATCGAGCCAATTTTAGATTGTGAGCCAGTCAATAAACATTATATAAGGGTAAAGGTCCAAGTTTTCCTATCAAAGGTAGCTTCTAAATCATTAATGTTACCTCTAAGAGACTAGAAGATGAATAATGTTCTAGTTTAATGGATGATAGAACCGTTCTTAACATGATGATACTCCCCTACTTAAGGTACAATGGTCCGGGTGCTTGAAGGGATTGGGGTGCGTGTTGCCTTCGGTGTGTAAAGAGACTGAATCAACACGAAACATATCTGATGTTGACCCAAATGCACCCTGAAAACGTTAAACCAGGCCACCATAGTTCAAATGTAATTTTATCTCAATTAAGAGTAAAATGTCGTGCATCATGTGATTGTCATATGCGGCAATTGTATATGTTATATATTGGTATAAGATACCGTTATTCGAGTTAATTCAGAGACCGCGTCAAACCCATTGTCCTTCAATCCGAAACAGCCCGCTGGCTAAGGGCAGTTTGTTCGAAGAGTAGCAATTTTGTCGTTTCTTAGCACTGCAGGAAAATTAACTTTCAAGCAGTCTCAAAACACCTCACATTTTACGGTTGTTCCAGTGTCAATTATTGTTGGAATACACCGCCTTCATATATAAGTGAAATACCCTTACGCATGGCGTAAAATATCAATCAGTCAATCAGCCAATCCAAAAACTGAATATACTTAGCATGCACCCGTATGGGATTAACCACTTTAGTATATCCACAATTTGGAAATGATGCACCTCAAACCAATATGGTTCACGAGATTGTGTGTACGTTTTCGCCTGGACTCGAATTTTTAGCTTATATTCCGAGTGTAGTGGAGGAACTGTATAGCCCGGTAATGAAAAAGTTGTCAGGGCATTTCAGGTTTGTATTCGGGATGTTTTCCCCCATTAGTAACATTTTAATTCCACCGCCATCAAATAAATTAAATAAAGTGAAGTACGACTTAAAGCGCAGAGAAATAGATAAAGAAATCTAAATATATATCATGTCGGTTTTTCAATGTAATCTCTCATATTTTAATATCCCACCCTTGAAATGTCTTAAGCAGTTAACCCACACATATCCTTCCGCTGTGTAGGATGGGATAACTTCCGCAAGGCTGCATACACTGAATGTTAAACAGTGGTCAGAAAGTGAAATAGATTTGTCTGTTAAACTAGATACAAAAATGAGTGATAACGTGGAATAACATTTTGTGACACTTAAAGCTTCAAATAAACTGAGCCATAAACAATCTTTGTGAAGATTCCTCAAATTAAAAGCGAAACTATATAGTAGTTCATTGATGAATTTTGTCTTTGACATATCGCTAAATTAACTCTATGATAGTTTGTTCGTTTGTTTGATTGATTGATTGAGGGTTAACGCCATATCTTATGCTATTTCATTCATGACGGCGTGTTAGCCCAATGGACGAAGGACCCCCCTCCCGTCCACATCACTGCAGAGAATAGACAATTACATGATAGGACAATCACAAGACGTTACACAAAGACGCCACAAAACAGATCGGCTTTATGTTGCCCCTTAGATCTGAGAGCACCAGGGCAACATGAATCTCTCTTTCAACCGCCTGCAATTAAATTTTTCCTTTACTTTGATGATAGAAGATTTAACACATAGCAAATAGGCATAAACAGTTAAATTGTTTTCAATTTAACTTTTTCTAAAGTTGAACGTTGAACGATTTTAAATTTAGGATATATTTATTATATAGAGTGAAGAAAAGATTCACGCCTCCACTATAGATCGAGCTTGGGATATTTGGCTTGCAGAACCAATAGAATGGCCCGAATTTCCTCCAAGTAGAGGCTAACAATCTTTTAGGTTCCGGGTTCGCTCCCCAATAGGAGCATGCAATTGTTTTTCTGCAGTTATTAAAATTTATAATAATTGATAGATTAAGAGGATCGTGCTTTGGAGTCTATTTTCAGTATCCCTATGCATATATAGGCCTTGGTTTATATTACATCGTGTGGAGTAACACGAATAGAGCTTTAGTGTCAAAGTGCTCTCTCTGTTGCCTAATAAACTAAATAGGAAGCACGTGTTCTTTTATTTGAGGGCACGAGGTCACGTAATCTCGCGAGACATTCCCCGTTCTTGAATGACACGTCAAAGATGGCTGTTCCTGATTTCAGTTTATATAAACAAATCACATCATTTGACGATATCCTTTCTACATAAGGTCAACCTTAAAGCGTGCAGAGTTAGCATTAAAGATCAGAATCCTTCTGTCACTTATTAATGCGGTGTGTGACATTATTAATGTCCTTTGATTGGAAAATAAAACAACTGGTTGGCATGAACTCAACTGCTTAATTTGGCCCAACTTAATCTAAAAGCTTAATTAAATCGGAAATAGGAACAATAGAAAAATCTTCAGTTAGAAATGCTCAACGGGAAGAAAATGAGAAGTGAACAGATAAAACGTTTACCCAAATATTACACAGGCTACACTGCAATCCAAAATGACGAAAAGTGTGATCGAAAAGAAAGAATAACTTTTTAAACTTTAAGTTCTACCATGACAAGAAAATGAAAGTCTTATTATTTTGGTATGAAGAGATCTCGACTGAACAAAAGTTCCAAACATCTAATGAAATTACTTTATTAAAAACTTGTTTACATTTTAGTAATATTTTCATAAAGCGGGCCCTCCTGAAATTTAATTTTTATATAAATATTCTGCTGAGCTGATTCAGTAAGTTAGTACATGATCAGAGAGATTGAAATAAAGCGATTGCCATATACTATACATGAGATATATAGGACTTAAGAACTATTTCGTAACGACCCCCAAGAAGTAAAGTTTAGACAGAAATCACAACGTATAACACTAAGGTTTACTGACTACAGCTGACTTATCGCTTGTTTTTTGTTTACTATATTCTACGTTGTTATAAGCGATTCAGATCCTCTTCAACTGAGGTTATAGAAAATATATGTTTAAAAGCTGGCTAGAGAAGATAACCCTGTCTCACGCCGACAACTGATAAGCTGTGTTATATCATTGAACCAGAGAACACGCGTTGTCTTAAGAAATATCAAATTTTTCAGCAAAGCAGGTCTGGCGCACTTTTCCCACAAAACAGTTATCCCTAGAACAGAGATTGGTTTGTTCAAAGATAGCATCCAATACCAGAAAAAACACCCAAATAGCCTTGACCTTGGAAATAAGGCTATATATCTCAAAACCGGACGTTACACTACACGCTTTCAATAACCTATACACACGTAAATGAATGTTTTAACACAGTTTTCGCTATATATGTATGTAGATATCGGTTACATATTAAAATATGCAATGATAGGGTCTATATATCACTTCAGGGTTATACTACTGATTTTTAGGTTTATTTAGGAGCCATATTAAGCCATATGTATTTTCTACTGATACATCGTGATTTAGGTAAACCAAGAACACAAAGCTGAAAAATCTTACGTTTAGCAAATGATTTTAAATAACTATATCAAAACTATCGGGGCTACATAATAAATACTTTTATCAATTCAAACATTTCTGCGATAGACTCACTATGTGCTACTAACCAGATCAATTACCATGGGTTGCAATATAGTTTCTTAGTCAAACAAATGTTAAACTCCCGCACTTCGGTTGCAATAGGACAACGTACGATGGTCTATATGCATTGAAACTTCGGTGTACTCGCACTATCTTCGTTACAGGAAATCCTGGAAAATAAATTAGCCTGAGTCTTAGTTTGTATATAGAGTGCACTTATATGTTGAGCATGAATACATCTATGTTACAGCCTATCTTAAACCAAGTACTGCTAACCGAAAGCACGTCCACTGTATGGTCCAACGATAGTCCTACATTCTATGCATTATTCATTAAACCCAGGTGTCATTATAAGTGATGAAGAACATATGGATGAGTTTCTCTGTTCGAGGTCTTATTGTACGTGTACTTCGCGACTGGAGTACCATCTCTCTTGCTTCATTTTAGGCCGCATATATCATTTATCATAGGGCTATAGGCTACTAATTTAATTCTAAAGTT
The DNA here is from genome assembly GCA_034783855.1 of Mopalia kennerleyi. NCBI lineage: Eukaryota > Metazoa > Mollusca > Polyplacophora > Chitonida > Mopaliidae > Mopalia > Mopalia kennerleyi. The sequence goes on along the minus strand of JAVFBX010239186.1, from coordinate 4,893 downwards.
GATATCGTCCAGATTACGAGTCAATAAAGTGTATATATAATATATAATAAAAGTCTTTTAAAACTCGTGTTTACATCTTAGTATTTTCCTGAAATTTGGAATACTCCATCTTAGCTTTGCAAGTGAAACAGTTCTGGTAGATAGTAAATCGGTCACATGTGGCTGATACCTCGTGGGCGTAGATAAACCAAGCAGTGTCTCGCATTGGAATCATTGCACCTTTCCAGTTCTTTATATAAAGCTAACTTGTTCCTCCTACAATTTTGACGGCATGCTCCAAATTTGCTTATTCTGCAACAAACGACCCAAATAGCATCCAAACAAAATGTTGAACTGTTTACCGGGAAGAGTTTAAACCTCAGACGGATCGATATGCTTGATCGATAGGCGGTCATTTTTTTAAACAGAGAAGGTTACAGTTGCAAAATACAAGGTGGAAGGTATTCGATTCATCACAGTCTTCAAGTCCCTGTGTGGTTTTATCGCTTAATGACGATATCAGCGTGCACCACTCCCATCAAATAAATGTATTAAGTATGCAATATATTGTATTGAAATGATTGTTCTCATGGACGCATGTATCTCAATTGCTACAAGTCGCAACTTATTTAAAAGGTTATATTCGTTAATTGGTTTATGACAGGAGTCGATCAGCGGTCAATACAAAAAAAGAGATATCTTTGTGGTTTCACGTTTGTAGTCTTTGTTCATCCCTTAGAGGTACCTGTTTATGAAGTTCAAAGAGTGTAGTTGCTAACTTCTAAATTCTTAAATTAAAAAAAATGATCATTATTTATTTCGACATTTATGAACAAATCTTCTAATAGAATTGACCATAGTATAATATTGAAGCATACACTAAATGTATAGTCACGGTACATCGAAGTTGTATCTCCAATCAGCTGTCTTATCTGCTAAAGGGAACTTATATTGGTCTGGGCCCGGGTATATGTGGGGCTATAGGAGTTTCTATGTCTATATGTAAGTCGTCTCATGTTTATTCTAAAAAGTTGCTACATTATATGCGCTACGCACAGCTTGCAAAATGGAAACACTTAAGTCTTTATATTTTATTTTTATCAAAAGCCCTTTGACACGATGTATATTTTGGTGAATGAAAACGTTTTTCCAGTCAATCCATCTGCTTATCAACGACACCTAAAAGTTTACGTTCTACGAAAATTACTTCTGTTGAAATCTCCATTATCTTTGATCGCGTGGCAGACAAGTTACCATAGCAACACGTGCATGTGTCTGGTCTTACAGTTATAGCGAGAGGTCTCCTATGATCGTCTTGGTTTACAACATGTAGGAAACATTTGGACGAGTCTAAGCAAAACGAATGTATATATTTTGGGAGAGAATGTGTTAATTACATTACGCTTACAACTTGGAGCTTTGTTATTTGAATTTCTATCAAAATCAAACTGTTAAGAAATAAATAGATTACATAGGCAACCATGCAATGAAGGCTTAATTGGCATCTGACAGTTTGGCGTAACTAAGCAAACTTGAGAACAAGTAAAGTAAACTGTCAAACATGCTGCCATGCTCCCCCCTCTCCACCTTCATTAAACTATAGATGTAGGGAAGATGAGCCGATCCAAAGGTACTCTTCGGGGCTTCAACTTTGCCAAAGAAGGTTGTAACTTTATCTGGGTCTTCCCTGACGCTCGCCCATCTTGCGCTCTCCTTTGCAGGGATTGCATATTCTGATAGGCTCAGCTGTAAAACACCGGTGCGCAGGAGTCTTCCAAACTTCCCCCTCGCAGACCAATAAGAATTAACTTGCTCGCAACCTTTTCGAGTCATCTGTTAGAGTAGAGGCTGTATCTTCCTTGGTTGAAGCAAGTCGTCTCGGGTACCAGGTCCACCGCTCTCATCTTCAGTCCACCAGCGTCCCGTAAGTCGCCGTCAACAAGCATTCCTACTGCTTTTAATTCCCTTTACTCATTTTTCTCTCGTTTATTTCTCGGATAACTCCAGAAAACAGTCAACATGGAAGCCATCAAAAAGAAGATGTTGGCCATGAAAATGGAAAAGGAGAATGCCTTGGACAAGTCCGAGGAACTCCAACAGAAGCTAAGGGAAACCGAAGAGCAAAAGGCAAAGGTAAGTCAACCGAATAAATTATATTGCTAATAATTGATCTTCCTTCGAAATGCAATCAACCATAACCAAAACGACGAAAAGTAAAGAAATAAAACTTAAACTTTAACGTAAAGAAGTTTATTGCCGATACGGTGCATAATTATATACAATAACTTAAGTAAACAAAGTAATGTTCACTTCGTGTTTATACTATACGCATACGGCGTTTTATATATATGAATTATAACAAAAGTTATCAGAATGTTATTAACGTTTACGTGAGTACAGGCCTATTCATAAGTAAGCATTGATAAGCACTTGAACTATAATATCCTTATAATTTTAATTGACCTAAATTCTATAATTAAAAAAAACAATCTTTAGGAAATCATTGTAGATTTCATGGTTAATAAAACAAAAAGAACAATAATTGCTGAAGCAGTGTTTTATGTTTTCTGGCAAGCTTATTAGTGTGTAGCGGCAGCCATTTTGGAAATATGACACCGTTACCTGCCTATTAATATAAACGTACCCTTTGCTGCCTACACAGTACCGGTACATAGTTTCTTATTTCCCAGGGTTTCTGGCTTGTCAGCAACTCTCCACATTTCTACCATTCGCATAACTGCCAAAAGGGAAACGCAAAACTTTAGACAGATAAGTCTTATCACCCGAACTCCTTCGTTTTGTCATACTTACTGGAAATAATAACTAAAAAAAACTTTAAAAAGTACACTTATCAATTTCGGTTTATGTTAAGATTTGTTAAGATTAGTATATATGCATAATTAAACGCGAGGATAAATCGAGTGGTCGTATAATTGATGTGCATGATATATATTATAGTTGATAATAAATTATTAATGTAACTCTATATTTCTATAATTGGTAGTTTTCATATCAATTTAAATGAGAAGAAAAATATTTCAGAGCTACAAAGAGCAAATTCAAAATGATAAAGAATGTCTTTCAAATTATTATAGCTTGGCTCATGCAGCCTCACGTAGCTTTCTGACAGTTAGGTGAAACACATGCCATGTGACAGCTGTCAACCACGTGGCCTTTGTTGACAGTTTTCATTGTCACTGCGCATGCTCGGAAGTTCTTACATGGCAAAGAATAAACAAAGTGACAGCTTATGTATTTTGAACGAACGTGGTTAAACAAATATGACTTGTGAAAAAAGGTTAATAAAATGGGAGGAAAAGTCAACACGGAAAGCTTTGTTAATATGAATATAATATATTTCTAATAATTTAACTTTATCTCATTCTTAAACAAATAACAACATGGCCTACTTTCTTGCCGTATATTTGTGGTAAACCTAAGAAAACAAAACTCAATGTAATTGCATTATAATAATTACTAAATACATGAACAGTAATAAAACCAAAACGTTAATAAAAATGTAGACATTTAAATTTATAGTAAATCTATATAGGCCTATATTGAAAATAAATTGTCAACTATCTTATTATATACTTATCTTTTATACTTCTGTAGATAGAAGAAGATCTTAGCAATCTCCAGAAGAAATATGCCAACTTGGAAAACGATTTCGACACCGCCAATGAACAACTCCTTGAAGCCCAAGCCAAGCTGGAAACACAAGACAAAAGAGTCACAGAGGTGAGTAGAACCGATTTTTACCTGGATTAGCCTAACTGATGTATGTGGACGAAATTATTCAAGCATTATAGTGTGAATAATACTTTATTTAGTTCGTTTATTACAGGAGAAATAACAGGACTTTTATGTTTTTATTTTCTATGGATCCATTGTGATTATGGGACTATTTACGAGTTTTGATACCAACTGCATAGACAGACAACTGAAGTGTATTAATAGATTTCTTAAAAAATTAATAGAGAATTTGAATAAGACACGGAGAGATTCTACTTAAATATCACAGATTAAAATTATATGTTGACCATAAAACAATACTTTAGGAATGTACAGATTTTAACCAGTGAAGCTCCGAGAGACCCACAGAGAGAGTGAGAGGGTGTTCATATATTAGAATTATAGACCACATTTCCACAATGTGTAGGCTACCTACTGCATTCTGGTTAGAATGTCAGAAATGTTATCGCTACACATATTCAGCGCCGAAAGTTTCCATAAAAGTTGTTTAGTTTAAGTGCCAAATAGTTATTCATCTGTACACTGCAGCAAAAAATAACATGAAACACAAAACAACAATACGCCCTTTTCCATACATTCTCTCCTGAAACGAAGGAATAGCTTTCGGACCAGTGTTTGGCGGTGTTCTTGCTTACAGAGGTCAGTGAAAGGTCGATAACAATGTGCATTGGTCACTTAGTCAAAACATTTATTCTTGCCCCTTGTAAGCCGTTATACACCAATGACCAGGTCATGTATAGCTATTGTTCTCACGTTCAGGGCTAAACAATTCATGGCATATCTATACATATACTGGTCAAGCAACTATCGTATCAAACAGTTCGAACTAGTTATTTCCACGCCTTTTACTCATAAATATAAAGAATGATTATTAAAAAAAGAAACCTGAAAATAAGAAAACAAATATTTATTTATTTTGTACGTTGCAAACACTCTAGGCATAACCCATAATGTCCAATTACGATTTGATGGGCAATAGAAGTTCCGACTTCTGTTTTGTGCCATGGGTCAATAATGCCGGAATTTGCATTATCCCTGAATATTTATTTAATTATTATCTTTTTTATTTTTTATTTTATTTATTTATATATTTACTTATTGAGGGGGGGGGGGGGGGGCATTGATTTTATTAATTTTAAAAAAAAAAAAACATATAAT
>JAVFBX010239175.1:0-10494 GCA_034783855.1 Mopalia kennerleyi | reverse complement strand
AGCTTTGTTGTCAGTCACACTACATCCGTAACTCTGTAAACATCCTAGATCTAATATCTCACATGGATCTCCAGTTAGCTTTCATGTAGCTGCTCGTACAAAAAGAAAAGAAAATTACTCCAATAAAGCCTTGCTGACCCCCCGTCCCCCCCCGAATGTCGCCCCCACCTCTTAATGTCGTCCCGGCGACATTAGGGGGAATGCTGCTGTTCTAAAAAAGGACTACTGCAAACATCCCCCTAATGTCGTACTAATGGGTATCTAATGAATATCCCTTCATGACATTCTCTCAAAAAGTCTGTAGCTTCCCCATCACAAATCGAGATTAAGATCTATTCACACATTTTCTCTGGTAATGTACCAAGAACAAGAGATTATTAATTTTAGAAATGCGAATATGTCATCGTATTGATGACTTACCTGTTTTTATTTCTTCTTTGTATTTACTGCTGGCAATTGATCCGTTTGCAATTTTGTTTTCTTCCAGGAAGGACACGACGCTGTTGATTACCTCAGCTTGCACGCGATCCGCCACTTTCGTTAAGTCACCTTCCGGATCTATCTTAACTGTATGGTCGCAAATAATACTACCACTCCTGAGACAAAATGCAAAGTATGTTTAGATTCAGGTATGTTACGGAACAAAACAAGTTGACATTAGTAGTCAAATAAATCGTCTTCAATAAAAAACACATCCATGGATGAATACCTTGTATTTGAGTCGTAAATTTATGAAACACATAATCGGGAATAACACGATGGTATACACATACATTGATACACAGTCCCTATCTGGTAAAGGGTTAACACGCTATACTGTATATGCTATATATGTGTAACACCCTGCACCACGTTTTCTAGTAAGTCTAATGGGTTAAATGTGACCTTAAACGGACTTTGATACCCAGGCGTAAATTATAGTTTTACTGTACACGGACGTACCTGAAATCTGCTATCTCGACGGATAAGAACCCCGTTATATTCTGGTAAGACCGGGTCAGCTAAAGAGATGACCGACAAGAAATGCAAGAGTAAAGTTTTAAATTTAAACAATGGATTAAGACTATAGTTATGTTCAAAATGCCGAAGCTTCTATGGAAAACTTCAGCGTTTAAAAATAGAAGGGATAATACAGAACATAATCTGGCAATAAGGCTAAAATTTTGTAAATCACGTTCTAATCTCATCTCGCAACTATCCGTAGAGGATAATGAGGAAGCCATTGTACGCTGAGAAAGTGAAAAGCCACCAACTGCACATGCGTGATACAGTCTACAATCAGCGACTGTTTAAAAGGTCAAATCGATCAGAACAAATTCTTTGTTTTTGGTGGAATTTTTTTTTCCTTTGGTAAACTTCATTATGATGAAAATACATTTAAGATGCTACATCCGCACTATTTTAAACCTCCACAATACATAGTACTAATAATGATTCAAAAAGTGTTAGAAGACTTTCTGTTATTCTGATGCTCTCAGAACTAAGGAGTGTCACGATGTCTATTGTACGGTCTTTGATTTGTGTCTTGTCGTTCTTCTGTCTTGCTATTAATATATAGGACGGGCTTTTACGATGTAAATACCAAGCAAACGAACAAACATGCTAACAAGCAAACATACCTTGTCTTTAAACTCGACTTCGTATTCCACATGTTTAGCCACGTCATATTCTACATCCTGCACTGTGATCTCCAGTTTCAAATGGAATTCGACTGTTAAGAATTACAACAACTTGTTATAATATTTAATGGAATTATTTGTCAAAGCACCTGTTGACTGTGTTTTATTCTCGAGGCTGACCAAGTCAACACTTGGTGACTTTATAGACGTTGCCGAATTCAACAGTGTTTACCCAGATAGTTTAACCAGGGGCAGCTCTTTTGGACGAAAGGCTATTTAATCCAGAGTCCTCGTTCGTAAGGCATATATGCACCAAAAGTAACATTAAACCCAACTAACCGTCACATTTGGACTAAGCTTTTACTGAACAACTTACCATTTTGGCCCTACTTAGCAAAAAATTAACCACGCGACTTTTAGTCGCCATGGTATATTAAAAGTTGCGATAATTTGAACCAAACATGTTTTGCCTACATTGGCAATAATAGTATATGGTGGTGGGTAATTTAATGTCATTGGATCAATCTTCAAATCAAATGGTTGGCCGTTTTCTTCAAGTTCAGTTCACATTCCATTACTTTTTTATGTACAGGCGTCTACAAAAGGGGAACCGGTGAAGGAAGAGGGGGGATTTCATGAAGTAGTCTTGCCGTTTACACTAAAACACACAAACTCTTGAGCCTCAGAATTATGTTACACCGTTCGCCAGCATTTGTAATTAAAACTGCTCATGTAACTGCTCATATAACAGACCATTTATCTTACATTTAGACAATCTTTGATGACAGAAAACAGGAATCAGTCTGTTAATTACTATAGACACTCCATCAATTTGATCACATCTAGGTCACACTTCACGAAGCCTGTTTTCAAATGTAACTCATCAATCCTTGTGTCGACATGACATGACATTAAATTTAATTACAAACACTTTGTAAGACAGGCCCGCGAACAGTTAAAGCTAAAATAATCCTACAAGAGAAGTTTTAAAGTTTATTGCTAGTGTCAAACCTTTAGAAGGAGGATAACTTCCTGGTGGCAATGTTGGTGCAACAGTCGGTGATCTTGGTGAAGCTGTCACAGATGTTTTCGTGGTGGAAGTGGATTGAACAGAAGATGATGTTGATTCAGTACTAGTGGAAGTCGATTCAGTTGATGTTGATGGAGTAGTGGTGAACGAAGACACAGCAGCAGTTGATGCGGACGGAGTAGTGGTGGAAGTAGATACAGCAGCAGTTGATGCTGACGGAGTAGTGGTGGAAGTAGATACAGCAGCAGTTGATGCTGACGGAGTAGTGGTGGAAGAAGATACAGCAGCAGTTGATGCTGATGGAGTACTGGTGGAAGACGATACAGCAGCAGTTGATGTTGATGAAGTAGTGGTGGAAGTAGACACAGCAGGAGTTGATGTTGATGGAGTACTGGTGGAAGAAGATACAGCAGGGGTTGATATTGATGGAGTACTGGTGGAAGAAGACACAGCAGCAGTTGACGCTGATGGAGTAGTGGTGGGAGTAGACACAGCAGGAGTTGGCGTTGATGGAGTACTGGTGGAAGAAGATACAGTAGAAGTTGAATGTGATGGAGTACTGGTGGATGAAGATACAGCAGCAGTTGGTGTTGATGGAGTACTGGTGGAAGAAGATACAGTAGACGTGGATTGTGATGGATTACTGGTGGAAGAAGATACAGCAGGAGTTGGTGTTGATGGATTACTGGTGGAAGAAGATACAGCAGAAGTTGTTGTTGATGGAGTAGTGATGGATGGAGATACAGTAGCAGTTGGTGTTAATGGAGTATTGGTGGAAGTAGATCAGGCAACAGGTGGTATTGATGGAGTACTGGTGGAAGAAGATACAGTAGAAGTGGATTGTAATGGATTACTGGTGGAAGAAGATACAGCAGCAGTTGATGTTGATGGAGTAGACCTACTGGTGGAAGTAGATACAGCAGCAGATGGTGCTGACGGAGTACTGGTGGATGAAGATACAGCAGCAGTTGATGTTGACGGAGTACTGGGGGGGGGGAGATACAGCAGAAGTTGATTGTGATGGAGAACTGGTGGAAGAAGATTCAGCAGCAGTTGATGTTGATGGAGTATTGGTGGAAGTAGATACAGTAGTAGATGGTGTTGACGGAGCACTGGTGGAAGTAGATACAGCAGCAGTTGATGTTGACGGAGTACTGGTGGAAGAAGATACAGCAGAAGTCGATGTTGACGGAGTACTGGTGGAAGGTGATACAGCAGCAGTTGATGTTGACGGAGTACTGGTGGAAGAAGATATAGCAGAAGTCGATGTTGATGGAGTATTGGTGGAAGTAGATCAAGCAGCAGGTGGTATTGATGGAGTACTGGTGAAAGAAAATACAGCAGCAGTTGATGTTGATGGAGTACTGATGGAAACAGATTCAGCAGCAGTTGATGTTGATGGCGTATTGGTGGAAGTAGATACGGCAGGAGTTGATGTTGATGGAATACTGATGGAAACAGATTCAGCAGCAGTTGATGTTGATGGAGTATTGGTGGAAGTAGATACAGCAGCAGTTGATGTTGACGGAGTACTGGTGGAATCTGATTCAGCATCAGTTGATGTTGACTGAGTACTGGTGGAAGTAGATTCACTAGCCGAGTCACTAGGAATTGATGGAGAAGTAGTGGACTCCGTGACACACAATACGGCTATACAGACAATAGACAAGTATTTTGTCTTCATATTTGCCTGCCTAAATCTGAAACAAATTTTAAAGATTTTTAGAAGTAGAAACATAGTTAGCAAGTTGAGAATTTAATTTTGAGCGTGAGAACTGTGCGTTGTCTTACTGCACTGTGTTATACGTCTTGTGTATGCCTTGCATCGCCTTATTGTTTAGTTCGATTGTCTTATACAGATGATTTCAGTCCCTTATTGACTTGGCTAGCTGTAATATCAGCGAAATAACATCAATATACCCCAATCAATAAATCAAGTAAAGTTATTACTGGAGTATTCGTATGCATAAGTTTTTTTCAGTCCAGTGTAATGTAAGACTAAGCCTAGAACATTTAAGATTCAAGACAATTAAGACTATCGAAAGTGCATTCACACACTGGTATAACCCTTAACGGAACAGGATGTTGTTCATTAAACAGTGTCATTTTATTATGGGGCCTTAACTTCATTTCTAAGGATATTTTACTTTCACATGACGCCTGATTCTTCATTTCTACATGTAAAAACAGAAAGACACGCAGTGAAAAGAAAACAGCTGTGCGATAGTGACGTATTGTTTCTCCAAGTCCTATTATTCCAGATTCAACCCGTCAGGTTGACGAAACGCCATTCAAAGATGTATCAAAAAACTACACAACAGATAAATTATATCGAAATGATGTTCACCGAATTAAGATAACCAAAAACATAGGAGTTTGATTTTAACACTGATTTCAACAATTTTTCAAAACAGGTACAATCAAGTATTTTTTCCGTGTTAAACTTTGTACTGTAGTCCTTTAAATATGCTCAAAATATTTTACGCATTCACATATATCAAAGTTTCTTAGTGTTACTTTCGCCGAATTATATTGAGACATTCGTGTTTGAAAATTAGGTGGAACACTTGTCTCTTTAAGAAATCATTATTTAAATAACGGTAAATGTTAGGCTCAGAGTTCGGCAGCGCAGCAGAAGGCCGGTAGCGGATTGGTGTGGCGTGGAGTGGTTTCAACCTGAAAAATTTCTGAGCTAGAATCTGTTCAAAGTAAGAAATTGTTATCACGAAATAACAAAAATATGTTTAGCATCATTGTTTAACAATATCATATTAATAATAATAAAATAACACTGAACAAACAATAGATTTATTGGACAGAACTAATAAATACTATTTGCCGTGTATTTTTGCCATTCGTTGTATAAGCTTTACTATTTTACACTATAACGTATTTTTCATTGTCCTGTTCCGAGCTTTTAAGTTAAAGATTGACTAGGATTCCTGAGCTTGTCTCCGTCTTAGTGCGCAAATAATGATAACTTTGAAAATCAAAATTCTTTTATGAGTAAGTGAACGACGTTCCGCGGCAATAGCAGAACTTGTCCTGAAATATTCGCCAAGGATTATAGAGAAAGGTATGGCTAGTCGTTTCATCACTCTAACATTTTCATATTCGTACACTAACTCAATATATAATACTTCATTTACATTTCCCCGTATCTTTGTGATCAATATTTTTCGATTCACACCCGCAATGGTATATTGACCAACGTTTTAGAGTTTTTTTCCGTTGAAAAAAAGATTTTTCACTTAGAATCTCGTTTGTGACAATTCTCTTGCACTCTCAATTTCTCGGCGAAACAATACAACAACAACAACAACAATGCCACAATGAGACAAGCGAGTGAATTACAAGGCAGATACACATCCGGCCTAAGACAGGCTTTCCAGTAATGTCTCGGCCCAGTTTCGATGTTAAAATTTCATATAATGTATGCTAGAGAGGGTTACTCTGGAAAGGCAATGACTCAATAAAACAAGCAAGTGAATTACAAGCAGATCCACACCGGGCCTAAGACAGGGTTTCTCGAAATTCCGCAGTCGAGTTTCGATATTAAAACTTCATATACTGTACGCTAGAGGGGATACTTTGGAAAAGCTTAATTTAAATGACCACAGTATCGTTTATTTGGGTAAATGGGATGTTTAATGTCTGTAGGTACTATACCTCTGGTTAAACTGTGCGCATGCTTATAATACAACCCACATATATGAACACGTATAAACAGAAATGCATTATTCATACACACGGTTTTAGCCCCCACTCAAACAAAAAACAACAACAACATACACACGGTTATCATTACGTTTAAGCTAAATTTTTATTTGAGTGTATCTTCTCGGGACCCCTCGTCCACACCAGTGGAGACATTTGATTAAAACCGGAAGCTGGTTTATCTCCATGACTTACGTACAGCCCGCTTGGGCATAAACCAGGACCATGTAAAATTGTGTGGTCGTCGTCAGTGAATAACAGTTGTATAAATACACCGGGACAATTGTATGATGTCATTCAGCAGCTGTAGATCAATCTAATTCCCTTTTTAGAGATACCAGTCGCCCCAATCACACAAACAAATTATAAAGATTCTAACCAGTTTAATCATTTTTAATGAATAAAATTGTTCAACTTTATGTTGACCTACATTACAGATTTTCAAATTCGTATGCACCTGGTTTTGTTTGTAAAAGTAGAGACCCTCGTGGCTTCCTGGTATGACAGTTATGGTGCGGGTTTATCCCAAAGATCCCAGTCTGCGTTAAAAAGCTCGATGGTACTTGATGGTTACAAAATGCTATGGACAAACTTGTTTGTTCACTATTCATTATCGAGTTGCAAATTGACATTCCAACCCGATGTCTATCTCTGTGGACAAACACCTGAACTCACAAGATAGACCAAATGAAGCTATCATATCGAATAGCCTTGGAATCTAACAAACAACATCACCCTGGGTTTAAAGGTTCATTCCGTCAGTCAACCTATATTTAATTTAAATAAGTATAACGATTGACTAAATTGGATTTATTCATAGAAATTTCTTACCTTTTGGAAAGAGTTAAATCGTACGACAGCTGGATTGAGGGCTCGACTTGATGGCGAGAAATGGTTTGCTGTACTATCTTCTCTAAACAAGTCCAACAACGTTTTTTTCTGATAACAAAGAATTTTAACGGATCTTTCGGTTTCAGTTCTGATAGTATCCCCTTTTAAGCCTTAGCAAGAAATTAAAAACCAATCAGCTGTTAGTAGTCGATAACTCTCCTTCCAACACATACAGCAGCGTCTGACAACGATATGACACTTCTTTGACACGAAAACCTTTCAACAACAATGAAATTAAAGTAGAAAACAAAGACTCCAGACGTCAGTATCAATCAACTTGTGTGACTATGAGTGGTCCGTACACCTTGTCTTCTATTGCACAACAGTGCGCTCACCACTACTTTATGTATTTCCTCGAAATAAGTGGGTCCATATATTTTCACCCCAATAAATAATACGCCCATGATTACAATAGTATAAACGTAATCCTTTGCCCTCGGATAAGTTTTAGCTCGCGTTTTATTGGCTAATATATTATTACTGTTTTTTAGCCATTTAAATTTATATAACCCATAAATTCAATGGTAAACGCTGATTAACGTTGGTCGAATTAAATTCAGTTGACTGTGTTATTGGTTGAGCTGTGTTGGAAGTAGATTTGGTTGTAGGCATGGTTGATATAACGATAATAATGTTTCAATTCAGACTTTCCTTTTTGTCTATATACAGGGTATGAATACATATACAAAAATACTTATATAAGTAAAATATAAAGTGTCAATGTTTAGGTAATACTGAAAATGTTGAAAAGTCACTTAGATTTAAAATACACATGACAGAGCTGCTAGAGTTGTCTCCCCTATCCATAATACTGTATTCAGATTTTCGGTGTAACATCCCCAATGACATTACACTGCTTGTGGCAAATGAAACGTTGCGCTGCAGCTTTTTCTGAAACTCATCACTCATTGGAATACATTATTACACATAACTTTAAGCCCGTTGGATGCACTTTTTGTTTAATCTTTCAACAACGAAGAGTAATATATATTTCAACAATCTGATCGGAATAATGTCTTCTTTATAAGAGGGCTGAATATTATCACATTTCGCTTTAATCGGTAGCCAAAAACGACGGATAACAAAAAAATTCACATATAATAGTAAGTCTCGTGGGAGTTCCTTCTCACTTGATATTGGACAATGTCTGGCTAAAATTATTTTGGATTAAAAAAAAAAATCAAAACCTGAAATTGAAGACAAAAGATTAAAGCTGCCAATATCATTCAGCTGGTTTCCTGCAGTGCGCATGCCGCTACGGAGATCGTCTCTCAGACAAATGGGTGTATATTTTGTCTACGCAAAAAACAATAACAGTAAATCTCCGAAATTATTAAAATTATTGTTTTACCCTGAGAAAAACGTCTATAACGAATTTATTATCCGCCAAGCCACAGTATGTGCGATTTTATTCACTTGAGAAACCATAAGAAAAAAGATTCTGCGGCGATACGATCTTTGTTTGCGCTCCGAGTTACCTCCCCTGACGACTAACGCTGCCATGACAACGCAGATTTCCCAGCCTCGTCCTTCAATAGCTTGTGTTATCTAGAACAATAACTCCCTCAATAGCTTGTAGCTCGATCTCCTGATGATGGCATACAAAATGCTGAAATATTGAGTCAAAATGAAGTTATCGTTTTTCGGAATAACACTACTTGTGTATTAGCTTGTGTTATCTAAACCAATAACTCCCTCAATAGCTGGTGTTATCTAGAACAATTACACCCTCAAACTGATTCTACATACATGGAATGTTTTAACAAGTAATTAATTGTAACGACATTGCAAGAAAAACTCAGTCAGACACGTTATCCATATTTCCGGGACAGGGTGTTTCGTTTAAGGATCTGGTATAGGCGTATAGCTTTCCGAAATTGTTTATGAATTAGTATTTTATTACAAAATTATTTGGGTAGTTTGCTTAACACAAATAGTTTTGTTTAAGTTTTGTTCTTTAATCGGTTGGTTTGGACATACTGATAGAGACCTGCATCCGAAAGAATTTGCCTTAGCTGACGACAAAACATTGATTTCGTGGAAAGCTGAGCATAAACTTCTTGAGTGGCCTGGTAACTTACATTTCTGCCAGACCAGGGTGAACACATCTTCGCGAGCTAAAGTTAAGACATCGGTGTATTAAGCTTAGTACATTATAAACCTATATCGTGTTATCAGAGTCGACAAAGGCCACATCATCAAGCCCCGCCTGGGGTTTTCTCCTAAATCCACCGGTCAATGAAATATGCCGATTCAACGACAGTAGGAATCTACGATGGAGGCACTGAACAATAATGACGGAAAGCAGTGCTCGAAATCATCTTATAAACATCACAGTTTAAATACTATCCTAATTTAGTCGTTGTATTTTTTCTTTGAGTCTCATTTTGTAGCGATAAAGTATCATTTAACTGTTCAACCCTGGCGGGCTGTAAAGAGACGTCACTCGAAAGTCGCTTTTACAGACTACATTCAACTAAGGGTTTTTTTGCGTCTGTGAAGTCATGGTTCATCATTCTAACAACTTGGTATCTCGTTATAACGATTTAATTGTGACCGAATTACGACATTGAGGGACGGGGCGCCAAAAACATTTTTAAAAAGATAGGCCTATTATTGCACGTTTTGTTTCATTTTGAAAAAATAGAATTATATTTATGGTTTATTGTTGCTTAAATCTTGCACCAAAATCCCAAGTGCGTATAGGGCCTCCGTGGGAGTTAATCCGGCTAACTGTGTAACCTATAGGGTTGGGAGGTACATTTAATAGCTTCGGTTATAAAATGCTCAAACACCCACCCACGGTTTATTCTCTACATTTGAGGCAACTTAGTTATTGATATTTAAGTGACCAGTGTAAGCTGCTGGATTGCACGCCAATTATTAAAAAGGGTTTTGAGTGGGGGTAAATTTTCAGTATTTAATTAAACAGTGGATATGGTTGACATTACATGTCATACGGTGCAGACCCGAAACGTGTGAGTATACGACCATAGGCTAAACCCTGCCTCCTATGCCGATAAAGCTTGTCATAAGTTCATAAGGTGCAAATTATTTTCTCTGGCGGCGCCATGCAGGTAGGGCCAAATGTTGGCGGTGGCGTGGGGTGGGGTCGGCATATGTTTACCCACTAAACCATTTTTGTTAAAGCGATACTGCGGGCTGTAATAACCCATATATCAATTGAAAGGTTACCATTAAATATAATTAAATATGACATCGACTTATCGTTTATTA
>JAVFBX010239164.1:306-10495 GCA_034783855.1 Mopalia kennerleyi | reverse complement strand
TGGTTTCCAATAGCCAGTAGTAGTGTTCAGGAGGGGGAGGAAAATTTAATTTCTGCGGGGCCACGCGCTTCATACCGGTCGCATTTTCTTGTTTGCTCTCCATACGGGTAGTTTGCGAAACCGCTATGGGGGTAAGCAAATATTGAGATGAAAACAGGAATAATAGGAAAAGGTTTATTAACTGTTGTTTACCCATGGCATTACCCCGTTATTAGGAAAAGTTCTTTTTGATAGAATGCTTCCATTTTGGTATTCCAAAAGGGGTTATAGAAGATCAATGTCACAGGTACAGATAATTGCATCATCGGAGTCAGATGATTCTGATACACCGCACAATTGAACATTCAGGCTATCAGCCTCCGCAATACAGGCGTCTGTGCAGTTTGTTGCGCCGCTAGCATTCCCGATCAATGGGCCGCCAACTTGAGTATTAGGTGTGCAACTAGTCTGTGCATGTAGGGGCAGCAGCACTGAATCCACTATTGGCTGGCTCCATCTGGCAGGCGTAGCGGTAACAATCAAACCTCCCGCGCCAATACCAAGTAGCAATTTTCTTTTGGCTGAATGTCTTTGTCTCTGACTAGCGCCCAGCTTGAATTCATCGCAATTTCTGATGCTTGTATCTAGTTTTTTGAAGCTCATAGTTTTAATCCAAGAGTAATGGAACGATTATGGTCGGTACGATATTTATTTTTGGTGCTTCGACGGAATCGGGAATGCCGTTATTGTTTTCATCTGTATCGGGCACATTGGGATCCGAGCCAAATTCATATTCTTGCAGATTATTGAAACCATCTAGATCAAAATCAGCAAGCTGATCAAAGGAGTTCAGCGGGTTTAAACCATGTTCAATTTCCCAACTATTAGGCATTAGGTCTCCATCTGCATCAAAATCACAGACATCCCCCATCTCATCGAGATCCAAGTTTGCTTGGTCAGTGTTGGGATTTATTGGGCAGTTATCGTCAGAATTTAAAATAGTGTCGCCATCAATGTCGGGATCGCAGACATCGCCCACGCCATCGCCATCTAAATCTGCCTGATCAGTGTTAATTATGGTTGGGCAATTATCAATATTGTCGGGTATATTGTCGGAATCCATGTCGGAGAGAATCACCACCAGCGTGGCGCTTGCTGTACCGCTATCGCCGCTGCTTGACAATAATGCGTCACTAGTATTTGTATGGTTCCCGAGAGTTGTTGACGTGATATCTAATTCAACGATACAACTTTCGCCGGCCTCAACCTCACCATCGTTAAAACTCATTGATGCGCTACCCTGTGCAGCGTCGATTGTGCCGCTGCAACTGGTGCTTGAGTTTGGAGGTACAGCGACGGTCATACCGGCGGGGAAAATGTCATCAAACGATAAATCGTCTGCCGCTAATGTGCTCGCGACATTATCAATCCTAAAGGATAATCTTGAATTCTGGCCAGAGTCTTCAATGAAATTTGGTGTGAATGCTTTACTAAAAGTAGGTGCAGGTTCAATGATCAAATCGGCTGAAGCAGGGTTGGCGGCTACCTGATTGTTTTGCAGTAAATCGCTGCTTATGCTGGTATAGATACCTGCAGCCGCTGTAATCGGAACTTCTACTTCGATATCGAAGGTACATTCTCCACCCATTGAAGGTAGCTCTCCGCCACTAAAGGTGAGTATCGATGTGCCCGATATTGACGATCCGGTGCCGCATGGGTCTACTGGTAAATTAGTAGCCACCAATCCCGTTATCACGCTATCAAGGTCATCTGTGAATGAAAGATCAGCAGCATCGTCGTCGCCAGGGTTAGTGATGGAAAATGTGAGGTTCGCGGTTCCGGTAGCGGTTGTTGGTCCATCGAAGGTTTTACTGAACAAGAGTATCGCACCACTGCCATTACCCACGAGAGGGATCGAATCCGTCAATCCTCCATCCGCAGTGACGGAAAGGGATTCACTCGCTGGTCCGTCGGTGGTTGGCCTGAACTGCACCTGGATATCACAAGACTCGCCCGCTGGGAGAGGAGGTGCGCAATCATCAACAATGACCGGTGCAAGCTCAAAGTCTCCGCTAGCCGTGGCTACGATATCGGTGATTTCAGCTTCGCCTGTATTTTCAAGTGTTGCAGCCAAAATGATACTGGTCGTGTCGGTCTCGACCAAGCCAAAATCCAGACCTGTTACTGGTGTGAGATTAAAGTTCGTTATCGGCGTAAATCCCACGCCTGTAAGAAGAATCGAGTCTGTCAAACCACCATCTGCAGTGACGAGTAGGCTCTCGCCGATTACAACGCCGTCTGCTGTTGGCGTGAAATTAACCTCAATGGTGCACATATCACCTGCTGGCAGGCTGGTTCCGCAGCTACCACCAACGCGGGCAAATGGTGGGTTGTTGAGGTTAACTGAGATACCGGTTATCTCTACGCTACTATCATTGTGTAGTGTGGCAGTTAATGGAACACTCGTTGTGTTTGTTTCAACTGCGCCAAAATCAAGGCTATCAGGGTCAGGTGTGTTATTGATGGGCGTAAAGCCCACGCCTGTTAGAGGGATCGAGTCTGTCAAACCGCCATCTGCGGTGACGAGTAGGCTCTCGCCGATTACAGCGCCTTCTGCTGTTGGCGTGAAATCGACTTCTATGGTGCACATGTCACCTGCTGGCAGGCTGATTCCGCAGGTGCCACCATTGCGGGAAAATGGCAAGTTGAGATTCACTAATATGCCTGTTATCGCGGTGTCACCGGTATTGGTAAGAAAGGCGGTTTCTGTATCAATGCTGGTAGTGTCCGTCTCAACGTCGCCGAAATCTAAGCCAAGGTTATCTGTGAGGTCAATGCCTTGTGTAACTGTAAATCCCACGCCTGTGAGCGGGATCGAATCTGTCAATCCGCCCTCTGCGGTAACTAATAATTCTTCTTCAGTCAAGCCGTCTTCAGTCGGAGTGAAATCGACTTCGATGATGCAAGTCTCGCCTGCTAACAGGCTGGTTCCGCAGGCGTTACTATTGTTGGAGAATACGCCACCACTTGAAATAGAAATGCCTGTTATCTCAATGTCACTTTCATTCTCAAGCGTGACAGTCATTGGATCACTCGTTGTGTCTATTTCAACCGCACCAAAATCAAGGCTGGAGGAACCGTTGTCTGGTGTAAGACTCATACTCGTGCCTACTCCGCGCAAAGAAATCGTCGCTTCCAGGCTGCCGTCAGCTGTGATGGTTAGTGTTTCATCAGCCGAACCTATTAGAGTTGGTGAAAATTGCACTGGGATAAGGCAGGCACTATCTCCTGTCAAGCTGCTGGCACAACCGCCGAAAGTCTCTAGTATGTATGTAAATTCTCCGCTAGGGGTAATCTCAATGTTCGTCATTTCAAGATCACCACTATTACTCAGTACAGCGAACATGATGTCGCTAGTAGTTTCAATTGCGATGGCGCCAAAATCAAGGCCGTCAGTTGGAGTCAGCTCAATTTCCGCTGGTGCTAAATCGGATTCATAGGCGCCGATATCACAGTTGTTAAGATGACCGACTGGACGGATAAGCCCACGCGCATCCAGATTGAAAACCGGTCCCGCCTCGCAAATAGTGCTATCTCCAGAGCCGAGCGCTGCGCTTTCTGGCTCAAGCGCTGAACTAAGCACGATTAGCGTTGATAAAGGTCCTGGATTAATCGCTTCTGCCTCGAGTGCCGGATCTCCCGCAGGAATGTCGGCGCAGCCTGTGTCCGGGTTGAATTGAATATTGCTGCCGGTGTTTGTAATAGGGTCACCCGCACAATTGCCACTTTGATCTCCGGCTTCTCCAATTAGGTTTTTAGCAATAATGCTGTTACTAATAGACAGGGCTTGCGCCCCGATGCCTGTGTCGTTAAAAAGTGCGCCACCGGATACCTCAGCCATATTTTCGGAAATAGTGCTATTGATGATTTCTACATTGCCGTGGATATCATCGTCGTTTGGTTGGCCGAGATTGGCGAGCGCGCCACCGCTTACTTTCGCGGTGTTCGCAAAGAAACTGGTGTTCGCGACTATCAAATTCGTGCCTACTAATCCGCTAACACCAATGGCGCCACCGCTGGATGCATCACTGGCATTTTCCTTAAAACTCGAAGCGATAATTGCCATGTTGCCGCGATTGAGAATCGCCCCACCTAGCCCGACAGTATCATCATCTTCGTCGCTTCCGCCGGCACTGTTGCCGGAAAAATGGCTACCAAAAATACCGCCTATTATTGGAACTGTAAGGTCTTCTAAATCAAAATTGAGGATATCCTCTATGCCAAATCCAGTAAGATCGTTCAAATCAAATTCGCTTTCGAAGGCCATGTCTCCGTCCGAAGCATTGACTATCGCGCCGCCGCCGCCCATGGGCGCGCTGTTATTTTCAAACACCGAACTCAGAATGGTGAAATTATACCCAATCGCACCTGACCAGATTGCGCCACCACCGCCCTGATTGTTATCGCCATTTGCTGTGTTGTCAGAAAACTTCGTAGATGTGATTGCAATCACATCTGCTAAATCACTTGTTCTTCCCTCAATATGAATTGCGCCGCCATCTCCATCAGCCGTATTATTCTCGAAATTAGCCGGGGAAAACTCAGTGAGAATAATATTTGTGATTTTCAACTGGCTGTTACTGATGTGAATCGCCCCGCCATCACCTTCTGCAGAATTATCGCTAAACCGTGAATTTATGATGGTCAAATCTCCGCTTGTATTGATCGCACCACCATCCGAACTAGCACTACAATTGGTAAAGGTAGAGCTAATGATGGTGATCTCTCCGCCATCACCCACTATGCACCCTCCCCCGCCGCTACTCCCATTCTCGAGCGTAAGCCCTTCAAGTTCGAGGTTCACATTTGCAGACACATTAAAAATCCGACGCGCATTCCCGCCATTGATGGTGACATCTCCGCCACCATCAATTGTTAATTCATTGTTAATATCCGGCAAATCAACAGTTAAAGTTACCGTATCTACATCATCATCCGAATCATCCGAGAAATCAATGACACTTGGATCACCCGTACACTCGTTGAAAGCATCGTTGCGGTTATTCGAAGTAATGGCTTCCCATAAGGAGCAATGACCATCATTCGAGTCATTAGTTGCCGTATCAGTATCAACGGTATTGGCCATTGTGACCATTGGATAGGCAGCAATAACAATCCCGGCAGTCGCTACTGCGATTAAAAGATAATTCGCAAACCAGCGAATCATGGTTTAATCGTTTTTGAGGAATTGCGTGGCAATTGCATAGATGTGATTCCACATCGGCTATCGATTGTTAGTTCAATCGAACGCTGAGCAGTCGCGCGCTCTTGGATTAAAGAAGGGGTATCCATGGTTGTATCCTGTTTTTATGATGAAACCGTCGTTTCGGAATACAGCATGTTCAATATTTCCGTGCGATTTCAATTAATTTTGCTAGTTATATTTGTTCACTTTCCTCGAGCCAATTTAAATTTGAATCGAAACCACTGAGCGATTAAGTGCTTGAACTCAAGCCTAGCCCGGGGATATCTAATTTAAAGAGCGATAGACGCCCAAGTAATTAACGCAAAATAGCGAACCTGCCGTCTATAGTCCTTGAGTATCATTTTTTGCATTAATTGCAAGACCAACAAGTAAATAGAGCTTTACGGGTACTAAGTGCCTGATAGCGGAGGTGGAAGAGTCACCAGAAAGCAGGTCGAATGTGTCAGTCGCTCTAATTTGGGCATAGTGGATAAAGAGACTGTGCTTAAACGTTAATTAACCATGATATGGCAAGGCTTAACAGCGAGAGGCCTTATGCTTTTCTATTAAATACGCTCGACGGAAATAATTGCCTTGTCTTTTTTCATAGTTAAAAGCGCAGCTCTATCCAGAAAAAAGTTTTTATCCGCACGATAGTATGAACTTTGATCTGTTTTCCCCTCTCGAATATCCTTTTCAACGCCAGACAACTTGTCATAAGCATAGTAACTAACGTGAAATTCAAGACGAGTTTCTGAAAATTGCCTGACTTTCATTAAGCCATAACGATAGCTTTGGTCGGTATCGTTAAATAATTTTGCAAAGTTCACAAGATAAATGTCATTTATCGCGGGCTGCTCCATGTATATCGCTTGATTCCTGTCTATTCTTTGCCCGTTGAAAATAGCAAATAAAATAAGACAGGCGATAACGCCCGATCCAACGAATCGAGACAGTATGTTCCTGGTTGTGAACAATTGTTTCTTAACTTGATTTGAAATCGCTTTAGGGATTTCTTTATCGACAAGAGATTTTCGACAATGCGTACATTGGATACGTATCTCTTTGGATGTTAGGAAAGTCGAAACCCAGTAAATATGAAAATAATTTAAAATGCCATGTGCAATAAATTCTTTGTTTTCACAACTTGGGCAGGCAATACCCTCAATGAACTTACCTGGCGGTACTTTGCTGTCTGATCCGAAAAAGATCATAGTGCTTCTCCTTGTTTAATGCTTCCATACTCAGTGTATATCCGATATTGGCTTCCTAAAGCGACTAGCCCTGATGGTCTGTATGTTAGGGAAGGGTCATTGGCCCTGGTTATGGCGCTGTGGTGAACAATTGGAAGCGTAGCGGCGGTGGAATCTCGCTTGGCGGTGTGAACTGCGCGCAAGCCCATAAATTTTTTTCATTGATCGACTAGAATAAATAGGCCTTTGTCATCTTTAACGGCCTCAAAGTGCGTTATTCCCAGTGGATCTGGATTTATCGCAAGCCGTTCTCGTGGAATGCTTTCCAATTGTTCGTCGCTAACAGATGCTGTTGGTACAAATTCAAGCCCTGCTTGGGTGGCTTTGTTCAGCATAAATTCAAGCGTGATATCCGACAGACCATCCTGCTCATATCCACCGCCAATATCACTGTGTACGCCTGGAAACCAGATTTCAGTCACCCGGTTTTCCGTTCCCATCAAGGTTGGTCGAAAAGCTAGTCTCGGTTCATCAATTGAGACCAAGTGAATGGCCTGTTCAATGTTTTCAGCAATCTGTCCGTTGTGTTCCTGTAGTGCAGATGGTTTAGGCTCGTCACCCTCGGTTATGTTAATACCTCCAAACGCAGCGACCGTATCCCAAAGTCCAAGAAAACGGATGGGCACCTTCTTAAAACCCTCTCCCTGATTGTTAACGATGCCGTCATCGTTTATTTTCTGAGCAAGAATGCGTGCGACCGCGGCGCCCCGACTAAAACCAAAAATATAGATTGAATCCCCTATATCGTAACTTTCTACAAGATCGCTATACGTTTCTTGGAGCATTTGATTGGGTTCTTTTAGAGCAATCGCAGCGGAGGCCAAATTTTTTATTTTGCTTGCGCCTCTATTTCCAACCCCCACGTAATAAAAAGAGTGTTGATCATGGCTTTTCGACTCATTGTCAAGACTCCCGCCAGCCAGTAAATGTAATTTGAGTACATTGCTGATGCTTACGTCCTCTAATAATTTCTGTTCTTTGTACACCTTATAAACCGGTGAACCATCGCTAGGGTCGTTATTTGTGCCATCGATACAGATGAGTATCCGCTTGGCGACCACGTTCGTAGAAATAGACATTAGGAGGACGCTAAGAATCAATACCGATACATATTTATGGAATAACTGCAATTTTGTACTCAAGTGCCACCTCCTGTTATCAATAGAATCCTAGTAAATTAAGCCGACTATGAATCAGATTAATTAAGCCACGAACTACTCAGAACCCAATATTTAAGAAAACGTTCGTGATAAGCAATAGTCCTCTATCATCATATTCCCGTTTATTTCTACCGCCGTAGTTGACGCGGTTGATCGAATGCAGTTGTATGCAGAATACAGTTTTTTATTTGAGTTGATTTGGCGTCGAGGGTTAACTTTTTTCGCAATTCCTCGATCTGTGCTATTCTCATGTGCGCCTGCGCTCATGCAAGGTCGGGTAAGTTGATACTCTCTAATTCGAACTAAAATATATCATCTGGTCGTACTGATACTCGGCTGAAGGGATTAGCAACAAAATCTCGGTTGGTGCGGTCGCGCATTTTTTCTACTGACGTAGCGAGTGAATCAATTACATTGCTTTCTACCGTGTGCCGTAACTCAAGATCGCTTAGGTCAGTTGCCAGTTCATTTATCGCTAGAGCGGTCATGATCTCTCGTTGCAATGGATCCCACGGTGGTCTAGGTTTGGGTTTGCCGCCAGCAATTACTGTGCCTCCTTGATCTTGGGTGATACCGAAGAGTATTTGAGCGACTGCAGCCCACCTATAATCTCTACATAGAAATGGTCGTTTCAGCCCACAATCCCAAATCAGGGAGCGAATTTCATTCTTAAGTTTGTCTGCCGGTGGAGAGGCCCCTGTTTTTATGGCACAAATTTTTTGATCAGCTCCAACTACATATAATTTTGGTACATTGTGTATCTCATACAGGTCCCAAATGGAATTGCTGGCGATTACCGGAAATGTGATTCCAAACTGGGAAATCGCTGCAGATAGTTGTGCGAGATCGTCGTTAAGGTCGGGTTCGGAAAATTTTCCGTGTATCATTACAAATTGGACATTATGATTAAAGCATCCTGTCCGGAATTCGAGCCAAAGATCTTGTAGAAGAGGGGCTTCAAACTGACATGGAGGACACCATGTAATACCGTTAAAGGCCAGTAGCACAATATCTCCCTTATAGTTTTGAAGGGAGAAAGTTGTATTAGATCCGTGGATTGGAGAAGAAAAATTTGGGGCTAGATCCCCTATGTTTAATGGCATGTAGCACCTCTTTACGTTGATATGATTTGTAGTATTTATATCTCTTAGATTTATCGTTTAAATATGCTTATGAATTCATTGACGATCTAATAAAGAAGTTCTTTTTTTTTAGTAGTTTTGATATAAAACCCTACTGTTAATATGTTATTGCTTGGGCTCTATCCGTCCATTTTTCATATAGCCTCCAAGCCACTATTGTTGCGCGTACAGGCTAACGAGCCAACTATCTCGTTAGCGAATGACGCTAACCAAACACAATGGTTTACTCTGCGACATTTATCAATAGTCCTCGAGCATCATTTTGTAGGCTATCTAACAATTACCGGCACTTAAAGAATCATTTTCAGTGCCATTACCAATTTGGCCATTTTGATTCCATCTTCAACATGAAGCATTGCCGCTCAGAAGCGTGGCGCAACTGTGATCCCAGTTACTGTGAGCCAATTTTGCATTATTTATCTCCAATACCTTAGCTGGTAGGCTGGATTGGGTCGTGGTTCCATTTTTCAATTGCCCTAAGTCATTGTCGCCCCATCATCTTCCGATATTCCAGACATAAAAAAGAATAGAAGCGGTAAACACCCATACTGCCGTTGCACCGGCGAGAGATGTGATAAGACGATACCGATCAATCAAAAAATAGAGCGAGCTTAGATATAAGAAATAAGGCACAAGTGAAAACATGCCAAATACGATTGTTTCTTTAAGTTCGGGAGCGAGTCTTTGGGACCCAATAAGATAGTGCGCGATGAGTGCAAAAGTTGGAAACAAAGGGATTAGGCCAGCAATGTAATAGTTTCTGGTCTGAGAAAATATTTGAATGAGGATGACAATAATTGCGCCAAACGATGCTTTTAATGCCCAATCCATTGCTAAATTCTCCCGACAAAGAGCCCAACTTCTGAATCAGCTGTGAGAGATATGCTGATTCTTACGGACCAAAGAAATTCTATATCAAGATTATGCATGTCAATCAGTTTTGGTATTTCCGTGCCGACAATTAGCGATAAAGATGTTCATGTTTGTGTCAGTGATCAGTCGTGAATAGCACGTTTTTGGTTGTAGCCATTACGATACATTTCAATTCTATGGTGCTGAGTTAAGTCCAATTTGGGTTGATTTCCTACAAGCTCAAGCTGATCAAACCAAACTGCTTCTCGGCTATATTTGGCCAGAACGGGCTGCTTGCAGTTCTCAGGGTTTCTAGCTTGCAAATACTGTAAGGCAAAATATTTTTGGCCGTGAAGCGAAACTATGCCATCTACCAGCACTTTCCCGCTTGACGCTGACATCACGGGGCCCCTTGCTGTACGTGCAGGGCCTGAAATACGACTGAAAGCTTCTTGATAAATTCTGCAGGCTTTTGAAATAGGGGTTTCAAAGTAGCGCTTGGGGCCAGTATCGCGTTCCACAAATAGATAATAGGGAACACATCCTAACCGAACTTGT